>NC_069490.1:19570292-19669865 GCF_026875155.1 Cherax quadricarinatus | reverse complement strand
TGTCACTGCTGAGGCAGTGAGGTCTTGCAGTGAGACTCGAGGGTTGTCCAGCATTCAAAATATCTCCAAGGAGAGGCCTACGTACACCTTTTTTCAATGGCTTAGAATAAAATCTTATAAATATTAACGAACCTTTTATTTGTCCACAACTCGAGTTTTATATATGGTGAGGAGCACACTACTACATGTGTGTGTACGGAAGGGTTTCTCAACCAGGGTTTCCCTGAACCCTAGGGGTGTGTGACGAGCCTGGCCCATGGCCGGGCTCCAGTAGTAGTAAAACTCTCGAAACTCATCAAAGGTATGGCGTTCCGCGAGAGGTCACTAGGGGGTTCCGAGAAAAATAGTAATACATAGGCTAATCATATATAAATGCATTTTTGAGTCATTTTTGCGTTTAATTTATATTCGTAATTTTACTATACACGTACGGCGTATTTTTGGAAAATTCTTGGGTTTTATAATAATTTTGTTATATCATTAAAATATCATGAAAAATATCAATTTTTCTGTCCAGGTTGATGAATCAACAGATCTTAACAATAAATGTCACGTTGTAACTTTTGTAAGATTTGTTAATGAGGGTGAAAGTCAAGAAAACTTGTGTTGCAAAGAAGTGCCTGAGACAAGCAAAGGAACAGAGATATTCAGTATTTTATCCTCGTATCTGGAAGCAAGAGGTCTCTCCAGGAAGAACTGTGTTGACCTCTGTACTGATGGCGCCCTACCGGTGGTTGGCTCCAGCAGAGGTTTGGTATCTCTTGTATAACAAGAAAATGCTGATGTCATCAACACACTGCTTTCTTCACACAGAGGTGCTGATTTCACAATCTGTTGGAGATGAAAAAAAATTTGATGATGCATCTAAAATGGTCAACTTTATTAAACGAAGACCAATTCACTCCAGAATGTATAAAAAGCGGTGTGAAAACCTGGACAAAGAGAACATATATCTCGCGTGTGTTTATCCACGTGTGTTTATCTAAAGTTCAACCCAAAAGATAACCACAGGTTTCACGTTAGAGAAGCAAATTTCATTATCTAAATGGGCTTCAAAAATAACATTTCCTTGACCCATATATTTGTTCATAAGACATGCCTTTTCGCCATCGTCAGTAAGCGTTTAAGGGTGAAAATGTTGAGAAACTCTGGTGTACGGTGTTTGTGTTTTCATGTACGGTGTTTGTGTTTTCATGTGCACCACTACAAGTACACAAACGTATACAGTGTATACGTATACTATACACACGCCAGAGGACGCACCTACAAGCGCACATGTAAATCTCCAGGATGGTGCTAAGTGGAGAAATTGATCGCGTTGTAAATGGTCGGTACTAGTGTGTACCGCAGAGTGTTACCGCCGCGTAAATCTCACGACCAGACTCATAACACTGCCATAAAAATTTGCATAAGATCTCACATGTGAGAGCATCTTAGCGGAGGCTTGCGGTGACCGGCAGCTGAGTTATTGTTGTTATTAGTGGTGTTTAAGAGGCGCCTGAGTTTCCCTGTCTCCTATCATGTTTATTTTTCCACTATAATCTACCTTGTCCATAATTACTACCGCATTTGCTTTGTCTGCTTTCGTAAGGTGAAGTCCAGAATCTTTCCTTAATTCATGGTATAACTTAACAAATCTTTGAGGACAATTGTGTTGCAACACCTTGCAACACATTGTTCACTTCTGTGATCAAGGTCTCAGGATCGAAACGTTTTCTAATATGTCCTAGTGTTTGCTTACGTGTTTTTGTAAACCAACAATATCTGTTATCTGCTGCTGTATGAGCAGCAGGAGTTTGTAGGCTTCAACGAAGGCGATTATAAAGTATTCGCCTCAGCTACAACTATAGAATGCCTCGACTCAGCTAGAATTGTAGGTGTCTTCCTCTCAGAATTGTAGGTGTAGAAAAGAACAAAAAGGCACAATACCGTGACTGGAACAATAAACAAATAACCAGCACATAGGAGAAAGAGCTTACGATGACGTTAGTGAGACTGTAAATGATCTAAATGGTACCGATACATCGTCGTAAGCTCCTCTCTCCTATGTGTTGGTTATTTGTGTATTGTAGGTGTCTTCGTCTCATAATTATAGGATTCTTCGTCTCAGAATTGTAAGATTTCTCGCTTAGAATTGTAGGGTCTTGTACTGCTGGCGGCCCTCTGGGCCACATTACCATCCCCGCCTCACAGGCAGTGTTCAGATTTTCACTTCAAAACATTTAAATATATTTTCATATAAAAGTTAATATTTAATTAGAGCAGAAATAAATTATTTTGGCTTTGAAATTAATTAAATAATTTATTAACTTTTAAGTAAACTTTTCGATTTTTTTTTCAACATTTAATTTGTGTTCATGTCATTCCTTGGAGCAGCCTAGTGTTGGTAGCTTCAATAAATGGTTTAGTAAAGCGACGAGTTGATAAATGGGGCACTTCTGCAACATTTGGGTATCTTTATTTTTGACTTTTATCAAGATTGATGGACTGAACACATCGACTCCAAGTTGAGGGACTGATTACCTCAAACTTCTCATTTTCAACTTTCTCTGCATTGGAGTGAAGTCACTGACTAGCGCAACATTTCCAGAATAGATACGCAAATCTTGCACTAGTGTAGGTAGCTCTGGTGCATGGATATACTATATATGTAGTATATGTTAAACCTACTCATAGCTGTCTAAAACTAGCCATTCTGTATTATATCTTGGTGTTAAAATTTATGCCAATAAACAGAGTGAAGTCGGAGGCTGCCACAGTGGAAAGCTCTGTTCCTCAAGTATATTGCACCTTTAGCACATCTTGCCCTGCAGCGCTGTATGATTACAATAATATGTTCTTCAAGGCACAGTACACGCCCCACCTGTTTCTCATTTTTATTTCCGACACTGACAAGGACAAAAATCATAGCACCGTAACAATGTCTGCTGATGACACCAGAATCTGTCAGGGTGACGTCCATCGAAGACAGGAATAAAAATAGTCTGCCAATAAGCCTCTGACAGTATAATGTTCAATGAGGACAAGTTTCAGTTGCTTCGCTGTAGCGAAAATGAAGCAAATTAAGGGTGAAATGGAGTACAGAATAATTTCCATTCATACAAAACAGGGAAAGTTTTATGTGATAGACTTGGCAGTGACGATGTCAGAAGATGTCACAATCAAGGATCACAACAATGTTGATATTGCTACCGCAAGGACACCAGATGTAGATTGAGACACTTATGCAGCATATGGGGATCTTTATTCAGGAAACGTTTCGCCACACAGTGGCTTCATCAGTCCAATACAAAGAGGAAGGTGTAAGGAGAGGAGGAGAATGAGGTAATCAGTCCCTCAACCTGGAGTCGATGTGTTCAGTCCATCACACCAGATGTATTTGAGTCACTGCATGATCCGAGAAAGGTATCTATCCCAGTATTGCATAATCCCAGCCCCCTGTACGTTAAAGCACACGAAAGGAATAGTGTAGAGAGCGGCATAAATTTCTGATGCAGTTAAATGTTAGCATTCAGGACGAAGTGAATCAGAAGAGACATTAAAAATATTATCACATGGACACTAATATCCTATGAAGACCTTAAAGCTAACTCGCACCTTTCACTAAAAAATAAGAACATAAGAATGGAGGAACACTGCAGAAGGCCTACTGGCCCATGCAAGACAGGTCCTTATCAAAACGACCTCTACCCAAAGCTACCCAAGAATTTACTCTTGTACCCAATGACACCAATCAAACCCAGCCCCTCCCACTCATATATTTGTCCAACAAACTCATATATTTGTCCAATATAAGTTTTGATACCAACTCTTGTTACCTCAGAGACCAGTAGCCTAAAATACACCAGAAAATTAAGTATGAAGTTGCTCAGGATTTCTATTATCAAGTTACCAGCGTTGAAGGGTATACCTGGCGGGTGTTCTGGGGGGTCAACGCCCCCGTGACTTGTTCCATAAAAGAGCAAATTTGTGATTTACACGGGGCAGAATGAATGCAGACTTTCTAAGACTGATCAACATTTGAAGTTTAGGTAATTATAATTTTATTTTAACTTTGGATACATAAATTTTTTTTACAATACTCGAATACTTAATTATTTCTAAATTGTTACCTGCAGACACCTGTAACAATACCAATCATCTTCACAGTAGAATATTCGAGTGTTGAAATTGTAAAGTCGATCAAAAGAGCCTTTCTAAAGCAATCTCAAAAATCAATTTTGAGAATGGTTTAAATGAAATTGAGGAGTGGGCGCCTGCACTTGTGCCACCAACCTTCACTTAGTAATAGTTGACCAGGTTGAAAATTTGAAGTCGATGGGATAAGGTGTTCTGAAGTTATAAACAAAAAGCTGAGGAGGAAGTTAGTGGGAGAGAACACTGTAGTTTACAATGTGCTGACTCTGCCAATAAGTGGTACAAGAGATTTAAATTTAGAGTATAAGAAGTCTCTCATTGTTTCGTTGTATATTGACTGTTATTCCAGTCATGAAACTAGGGTTAAAAGTGTTTTGCTCAGTGTATTTGCGCTCATGAATATTTAAAGGATGAAATTGGTAAAATATTTAACATAGCCACAATACTGGGTTATCCAAAAGAATTTGTTGAGAAAGCTTTAATGTCAGCCAGGAGAACTTACTATAGAACTGATCCTAGGGAAGTACCTCCTGGAAGAATGTGCTTGTTGTACCCTACAAAGGAAAATCTAGCCAGCATTCCCAATACATTGAAAAGGTTCGCTATAAATATCGTCTTTAAGAATACTGGGACAGTGAAACAAAAGTAAATTAAGACTGCACCGACCAACGTAGTAGGAGGTATTTACAAGGTTCTCTGGACTCTCTGTTCCCTCTCATATGTAGGACAAACATGTAAATTGCTGGAAACTAGATTATCCCAGCATCAGTACGAAATTGCTATGGCAGTGTTCAGCCATATCAGTTCTTGAAATCACCCACCGAGTTGAGCAACACAGCTCAGTGCACCCAGCTGTTCTGTTATTGAAAGTTATAAGTGTGTATGTATATTTGCAAACTAACATTATCGCAATCCAGTAGAGAATTCGAACCTATACACATCTCTCCACGCGAACGTAGTCAAGTACAGGCGACTCGGCTACGCTTGACAATAAGTTTGGGTGGCCAGTCGTAGCTAACTGTGGATTTTTATACGTGGGAGCACGAGGATAGTGGAGACTTTGCTATTTCGTATTATTCTCCTGATACACAAGTCCACGACAGAATCCCCGGTTACCTTTGGCTGGTCGTCTAATCTTATTGTGGAATGTGGCCGAGTTGTGTACTTGACTCTGTGCTCAAGTGGAGAGTGAAGTATATAGGTTTGAAGTCTCTGCTTGTCTGTGATAATTTCTACAAATAATTTTCACTCGTTGCTGACTGTTCAACATTTTCATATATACATAAGTATTCAGTATATATGTATGTATTTCCACATTTTTGGGGAATTGGAACTGGGCCCCCCTCACTTAATAGTCCACGGCGAAACCAGTCTTGTCTTCTCATCTATGAGCTCTGAAAACACAAACGCTGGTAACAATCCACAGGGTTTTCGGGACTTGAACTAGGGTGTGATAGGCGATAGTCTACCATGATGCCACAGGGGCATCCCATCATGATAAATTTTTATGTTCTTGGCTTGTACACAGTATCCTTTCTTGAGTGTTTACCCCTTGATGCTCGTTCACTGCAACGATTACATTCTTTATTATCATCACAGGTGTGTGTTATTCATTTACTTGTGATTACTTTTAGCCGTTTAGCAAGGTTAATGGTGACAGTGTCTGGTTCTTTTCTAAACATTATAATATGAGCCTGGCCCATGGCCGGGCTCCGAGATTTGCAAGACTTTCGAAACTCACCAGAGGTAAAGGTACACCAAGCACAGTGAACAATAAAAAGATAATACCGTGACTGAAACAATACACAAATACCCCACACATAGGAGAAAGAAGCTTATGATATACTGGCTACCTCACCTTCCTTTGTTAGTGTGACTTATAAATGGTCCAAATCTGACCGAAATGCCCTCATAAGCTTCCTCTCTCATGTGCGAGATATTTATGTACCAAGCACAGTGTTAAGTTCAATTGTCATATCACTGACATGATAGAGACAGAGGTCCTTCCTGGTATTAAGCGCCTTGATAGTTTTGCGACAGCTAAGAATAATTTGTTTTGTTAGCTTCAGGGATCCAAAGGTCTTTTCTTGAGCTAATGCTAACGTTGGTACAATATAATCAATCATATATTTAGTAGAGGCTCTGTATTTCGTTCTTGCTGGTTCTGCTATCACCATTGTAACTGCCAGGTACATGATACCGACTAGCTGAGGAAATGTACTTGCTTGAAGGAACACTTAAGACGCTTAGCATTTCAAGGGCTAAGGGTCTTTATGATGGTGAGGATCTCTTGATCCAAGGAATTGGACCTGCCCTCCCTTTCCTTGGGTCGAACCTGACTGCCTTCCTTTCTCAAGGTGTTGCATGATCCTCATGGTTTTAGCGCTTTCCCTGAGTATAATAATTCAGACAGTATGCCTTGCCATCTAGTGAAGAGTATGGACTGGGTAGCATCAGTCTACCACTCTTTAAACATTCTGGAGATCAGTCTCTTGTCTTTAACATTAACATCAAGAACAAGTACATGGATTCTTTCGTCGTTACTTTTATCTTTAACATTCCTACTTATACCAGCCTGGAGAGTCTTGAGAGGAAGGTCGTATTTTCTCGATTGGATTTTGCAGAGTTGGTTGAACTCTGCGTGGGTTTTAACCTTTTCAGCTTTAGGGATAGCTTTAAGGAATACTTTGCTGTGGGTATTCGCAATCCCGTTAGTGTTGTGCTTCTTAAGTCAGAGAGAACCTCGAGACTAAAGGATGCTTCCCAATATCGTAACTGGGTTATTGTACGGTGATGATTTTCTGATCTTATACACTAGACGCCTTGTGACTTGTCAACATGATCAACAGTTGAAGATTGTGACACTTATGCAACATATGAGGATCAATTGAAGAAACGTTTCGACACACAGTGGCTTCATCAGTCCAGTACAAAGCAGAAAGGTGTAAGGTGAAAGGTGTCAGACACTGCAACATCATGGGATCTTGATACAAAGAATTCTACAACACTTGTCCAATCTTAGGACGAAGACCTACTTAGACTAGGGGAGGGTTCCACTGTGACCTCCCCCCCTTCCTCCAGCTTCGCCTCGCCTGACAACAGTATGTAAGGCACTTCTGCGGCCCTATGCTGCACTTTCTACAAGATTGATGGACTGAACACATCGACTCCAGGCTGAGGGACTGATTACCTCAAACTCCTCCTCTCCTTACACCTTTCTGCTTTGTATTCGATTGATGAAGCCACTGTATGGCGAAACGTGTCTTCAGTAAAGGTTTCCATATGCTGCATAGGTGTCTCAAACTTCAACTTGTCGGTTTTAAACTATCACATGATCTGTGTCGAGCCTTTCATCACGTTTACTCTTGAACTTGAAAGTGAGGGAGGGGACCTCCTTTTCCCATTTCTGCCGGACACAGGGTAGAGATGCGCTTTCCTAGAAAGTATACATGAAGTTCACTAACAGAAATGACGTAACACACGTCATGACACTTACCAGCAGTGAAGTGTTTGTTTCTTCTTAATGGCCCTCCAAATTTCAAGCCCAGAATTTCTCAAGGAGGAATGCACCTACATCTCTCAGGCCTCACTCGCATTTACAAGATTTCGAATGTACAGTGCATACCATCGTACACGTCACTCCAATCGACAGGCCCACTAATCAGTGCTTAGTTCTCCCTTACTTTGTCCTGACTAGCAGCACTATCCGGCCTCTCACTGGGAGCATCATCAATGTGGCTACTATAACTGTTACTCTCAAAGAACCTATTAAAAAGCGACCCTCTTTCTCCACCATTTGAAGCTGGAGTCTACTCTTCATGTAGACAATGTGATAAAAACGTGAGAGGAACTGGGAGAAACTATCAACCAGGGTGAATGTAAACAAATAAGCCTGCATCAGGGACGACCAAAGGAATGCTTGTGTTATTCAGACACACTGAAGGTCACCTACCTCGTGAATTGGGAAAACGCCCACCTTAACTCACCCGAACCAGAATTAAGAAAATATTGCTTGGAGTCTTTAACACAATTGGACAGAAAGCAGGTAACTGGCCGAAGTGATTATCGACCACGCCTTACGACGCACACATTGCAATACAGCTATCAGATGACCTCACTCGTGTGAGACTAAACCTGATCTGACAATTGCTAATCCGCTACCAATTTTATACTTACACCTGACCAAAAGACTCTTACCTCACTTGTACGTACATGGACTTATATATTATTGCTACCACGAACGAGTGGCATTGATCAATAACACTGCACTAGCCAAGGACTCGAACCCATGCTGCTTTGGCCTGCCTCATGGTGGGCGAAAACACATGACGCTCTTATCCACTGAACCATACAATCCTTAAGAGTAGGGCATCCAGCGGAACTGGATGTGGTACTCCCTACCCAAGGGGACACGATGGTGTGGATGACTCTAGGCTAATTTCATTCTAGTCCCTGTTTGGTGTACTAGTTCAACGAGCAGTATTTTATATTATTGTGACCACGAACGAGTGGTATTGATCAGTAACAACACTGCACTAGCCAAGGACTCGAACCCATGCTGTTTCGGCCTGCTTTGGACTTGTATATATATTGTATTTCTTGTTCCCTGTGTATCGTCGTGAACAAAGTCTCAGAGCTAAAATGTTAACATTCTTACCTCTAGTGTTTACCATTAGCACCATAGTTAAGGTTGTAGCCGGCAACAGCTCTTAGAGCATTTAGTCTAGCTTTGAATTTCTTGTGTAGCTGCGTTATGGTAGATTTACTGGAGAGTCTCACGAAATCGTAATAACACGATTGCAAACAAACCATACCACGGACGGGGATAGAACTCTCTGATCGCGGGTTCTATCCCCGTCCGTGGTATGGTCTGAAGAGTCTACACCAAGATGTTCGTAAACACAAATGCAGTATAATGTGATCCTTTATTGACAACGTACAACGTTTCACCCACACAGTGGGCTTTCTCAAGTCACACACGGATCTACCTGGGGTTGGAAGGTACGAGAGTATTTATAGTCAGAATGTTGAGGTCAGGTGAAGAATGCTGCATCTGATGATCTACCGGGTGGGGTTATAGAGTCTTGGGTAGCTTGGCAGGGGTATTGGACAAGTTGTAGACCTTCTGCAGTGTTCTATGTTCTTATGTGGGATAGCGATGAAGTTTCTTGGCGAGTGGTTCAGCTATGTTATAGAAGCCATTGTTCTGGTTGAAATTGTTGGTTATAGAGATAAGCGATGATTCCAGGATTCTTCTGTATTGAGTGTTGTCTTCTGTGGCTATAAGTCTTGAGTTTCTGTAGTTAATTAAATGGTTGTGTGAATTGCGATGCTGTACACAGGCATTCCTTGTATCGTCAGTCCTGCTTGCATATTGGTGTTCTGAAATGCGTTTCAGAAACACGCATTTCAGGACACCAATATGCAAGCAGGACTGACGATACAAGGAATGCCTGTGTACAGCATCGCAATTCACACAACCATTAATTAACTACAGAAACTCAAGACTTATAGCCACAGAAGACAACACTCAATACAGAAGAATCCTGGAATCATCGCTTATCTCTATAACCAACAATTTCAACCAGAACAATGGCTTCTATAACATAGCTGAACCACTCGCCAAGAAACTTCTTCATCGCTATCCCACATAAGAACATAGAACACTGCAGAAGGTCTACAACTTGTCCAATACCCCTGCCAAGTTACCCAAGACTCTATAACCCCACCCGGTAGATCATCAGATGCAGCATTCTTCACCTGACCTCAACATTCTGACTATAAATACTCTCGTACCTTCCAACCCCAGGTAGATCCGTGTGTGACTTGAGAAAGCACACTGTGTGGGTGAAACGTTGTCAATAAAGGATCACATTATACTGCATTTGTGTTTATATTTCCATTGTGTCGGTATTTTATACCATTTATTACCAAGATGTTCGTAAGATTTCACGTAGCTGAGTAGCGTACCGTGCACACATTTTTTTTCCATTATATTTTTTCCCCGTTTTCTTGCCGGTAGTGGCCGTAGGGAGTGAAGGGCGGGGAGAGAGCCTTCTGCTTTTCTATATTTGATCCACATCTTGATAATATACAGATAGTCCTTAATATAAGTAGTAGTAGATAATTCTCAACTCAGTCGCTAGCACACTCCGCTCACACATTGAGGTCCTGGGTTCGATCCCCGGTATGGGTGGAAACATTAGGACGTGTTTCCTTAAGACCCTTGCTGTCCATGTTCACCTGTCGGTAAAATGCGTACCTGGGTGTTAGTCGACTTGCGTGGGTCGCATCCTGGGGGACAGAATTGACCTAATTTGCCCGAAATGCTCTGCATAAATAAAAAACGCACAATACCGTGACTGGAACGATACACAAATAACCCGCACGTAGAAGAGAGGAGCTTACTCTTGGGAACTCTCCTGTCCTCTGCCTTCCCTACATTTTCGGTCTTTATAATCTTAACAACTCTCTCCATTCCTTAGACATCAAGCTTACTTTCCGCCAGACTAACACTCTTCGCACTAATTTAGTTCATACCTCTCCTCCCTCTACAGATGTTCCTGATGTCTACTCTATTTCTTGCTCCTCCTGTCCTCTTCAGTACTTCAGGGAAACTGGCCGATCTCTTTCTGACAGACTTAGGGAGCACAAAAATAGTGTTAGGCTTGCCGATACTTAAGTTACAATGCTCTTTTCTGTCACGTCAGAGATCACAGTCATCCTATTGACTTGTCTTCTGCTAAAACTGTCTTCCCTACTTCCAACTTCAACAGTCGCCGTCTGGTTGAATCCTCCCTTATACACAACTTTCCTTGTATGAATCTTAGTCCTGGCTTCGTCTCTGTAGATGCCTTCCTCTCCCACTACATTGTAAAACTCCAAACTTCAGAAGACCCGTGACTGAACCTGATTCCTTTTTCTTCTCCATCTTTCTATTTTCTCTTTCCTCTTTCCCCTTTGGGTTGTCTTTCTTCTGCCTTGGGTATTTCTTCCTTCATTATTTCTTCCCCCTCCTCTGTGTTCTTGTTTCTACCTTCTGTGGGCACTTAGCTCCCTTGCAGTGCTCCTCTTTCATAGTATTTGACTGGCTCCACCACTACCATTAATTCCACCACTACTACATTCTACCTCCACTACTACTACCACCACCTCCTTTCTTTTCTCCACCACCACAGCTGCTCCACGCTCAAGAAGCCTCCCTTCGACCCCTCCGGGGTGGGGAATTTATGTTCTATAAACGTCGCACCCTTTTCACAATGCTGTCGCATCGTGTGAAAATCAAGCCTGTGAATGGTGCAATAAATGACTGCTCGAAGTTAGCTTTAGCTACCGCCGTTAGGACCTGCCTGCAGGTCAAATTTACGGCAATCCACTCTCTGAAGGACTCCTTCATTGTCGTCTGCACAGACGACACTGAAGCATCAAAACTAATGGACGACTCTTCAATCAGGACTGTTACACTCCAAGTATTGTAACCACTATTTCCTTCTGGTTAGAGCATAACAACTTTGGTCAGAGAGGTTAGGGTAATAATAGTGATCCTCCGGAATGACTAATTTTAATTAAGTATATTCATGATACAACAAAAAGCCAGAAATAATATACGAATTATCGTATATAAGTTAAGAATGCATGTTTGTTCTATATTATCCAAAATATATAAGGCTTTCATAACAGATGATTAGGAGGAGATCCTAAATATAACATATATTTATATATAGAGATTACTTTAATGTATAAAGTCTTGTTTCCCAATTGGAAGCAGTCAGAATAAAACAGAATATGTCCAGGCCGGATAATAAACCTTGGCCAGTTACCAGAGACGAGCAGGAGTGTTCTCGTTGGCTGCTACTTCTTCACTGCTCGTCCCTCAACCTTGAGCATACAGGTCAAGTGGGTCACGTGACGTGACTCACCAACACTCAGTAGAGTAGTTGAACATAAAGGGGGGGTATAACCATCGAACATCACGGCTAATCATACACCGGCACACCGGGCGGCCGGCATGTTACTATACCTCCAATTAAACTTATGGCCATGTTACATAAATTATAATACAGTGGTCCCTCGTTGTTCGTAATTAATCCATTCCTGGAGGAGCTACTCTAAACGAAATTTACGATTTGCGAATCGATTTTCCCCATAAGAAATAATGTAAATACAATTAATCCGTTTCTGACACTCAGAAGTATTAAAACAAAAAATTTTTTACATGAAATATACATGTAGTACATAAACAATACAATGGGAAATGATGAATGAAACATTAACAGCATAACATTTACCTTTATTGGAGATTCTTCTTAGTGTATGGGAGACTGGAGGAGGAGAGAGATTGGATTGTTTACAGTTTGGAAGGGGAATCCCCTTCCAGCAACACCTCGGGTACCAATTGCTTCTCTGGGGTTGCTTCTCTTCTCTGTTTCTTAATGCCACTAGGACCACCTTGAGTCACTAGTCCTGTCTTGCAAAGTAACTGTGGAGAGAGCTCTGTTTCTGGCATCTCTTTAACACTTCCCTAAAATGGTACAAGACTTTCACTGTACATATTTCTCACCTTTACCACAGGCTTGGCACTAGGAGCTTTCTTTGTAGCCATGGTAGCTTATTTAGTACTTGCAAGCACTAAAATGAGTGGAATATTATGAAATATTTCGTAGGAGCACTTGAGGGGACCTTCACTCACTGGTAAACAATGCCAGACTGGCTGGGTAGGGAGGCCTCCCCGGCTCACACCGTGCGTAAGCGTCCTGGACGAACTACTATTCGCGAGTCAACCTATGAAAAGCGAGTCCATGTTTATACGAAAATACCCCTATGATTGGCGAAATTTACGATTGCTGAGAACTACGAAAAGCGAGGGACCACTGTAATTGTTAATAAGAATTAGCCTTAATAATACAAGGACGTTCTTTTCCAATTTAGCTATTAAAGGAAATAACCGCAATGTAATATTAAAGAAAGGTTAACCATATGGGCATGACAAGGACCCTACAAACACAACAATTCGCTCTATCCCCGTCTCCACTCTTGAAGTCGAAACGTTCGGTTTTTGTGAAGAGACTGGACAATATCGTCACCTCTCTCTACTGAAGCACTGAAGACATCTATTGAGGAACAAAACACCTGGGCCTCGGTAGACAGCATCTCCAAGATCCCTAACGCCTCATCTATGCTAAAGATTACATTCTCAGACGTCTCCATGGCTGCCCAAGCTCTCTCTGACGGTCTGGCCATCTCATATTACCACATTCACCCAAGTCATATAGAACAAGAACGTGTCGCATACATCTCCCACTGCTGGACCTGCTACTCCTATAATCACACCACCAAGGACTGCCCCATCAAGGATAAGAAGTTTTGCTCAAAATGTGGGAATGATGAACACGATTTCAGATCCTGCACCATTACTACAGCACCAACATGTCTTAACTGCAAGGGTAATCATCATACCCTTGCAGCTAAGTGCCCACTCAGAAAGAAATATTGAAGAAAACGCAAGTTCTGAAGAGCACCTCCAATTCACCGACATACGCTGCAATAACTAAACCACAAACCGACACCACCAAGACTACACGCCTATCTACAGGCACCATCGCCCAGCAACTCTCTCTACTCCCCGATGGTGCTCCCTCCAAGGTGCTGTACTGCATGGTGTATGCACACCTTGCAAACGCAGCAAACCTCGGCACTTTCAACACCACTATTAACGAACTATTCCGTCTGAACAACATGCCTGCTTTCAATTTTCCGGACTCCACACCTTCAGCAGACATCCTCAAGATCCTTCCCAACGCCCTGAACTTTACTACACCTGCAGACCTGTCTCCTGCCCAAGCAACTACTCCTGTAACTTCTATAACCACTTCCACCACCGTCAACGATGATCATGCTGCCTCAACCACCGTCTCCCACCTTTCCCAGCCTGCTGTTACACAACCATTAAACCTCTCCACTGCTCCTGTCGACCCTCAGTCACCTGCTACCACCATTGTAGATTCGCCCAATGAATCAACTCCAGAAGAGGAAGATAGCGACGACTCCAGTAAACCCTCATGGGAAAACCTTACCTTCTACACTTCTTCAGATACTGACACCATGACCTGTACTGAACTCTACAAAAGCCTCGGTGCTGGTACAGTCAAGTATGCATGTGAATCACCGCTTCACTTCACACTCACCCAAGTTCTTGAGTTCATCAAGCCTCTACGTTTCACCTTCAGTAACAAGGCTAAATTATACCACCTACCTAGGAGCAGCTTCAAAAAGTTCGAAAATGGCTCCATTGCTAACTTGCCTCCTCAGTTACTCCTATAACTCACATATGTTTGTACCCTCTTATGTGACCTAGCCTGCTGCCAGCTACTCAAGATTCAATACTTAACTACCACAAGTTCGATGCAACAGTCCCTGCTATTCCTGTTCTCAAGTCTGTCCCACGATCACCTTACCTGCTGTTTCTCTGACTAAGAACACTCCTCTCCAGAGCTATTCTTCGTCTGTCCCGTCTTCCCCGCTCATCCCATTGGGATCTTACCTAAACTTGTTCGTTCGTTCCTTTTCGTTAGTGTGACTTTGTAAATGGTCCAAGTCGGACCGAAACGGTCATCGTAAGCTCCTCTCTTCTATGTGCGGGTTATTTGTATAATGCTCTGCATAACAAGGGGCTTTGTATTTCGTAATATGTCATTTATGTCAGCTAGGCCAGTATACCTTGTACATGTACTTGTAGAAATGAAGGTTATTGTTATTAATAGCCTCGGTGTGGACTCCCAAGTCCTCTGATATGTCTTGCCCGTATGTGGTTTCGTGTAGTCCCTCCCTTTCCCTCTCCTTCCCTCTCCCTCTCCCTCCCTCCCTCCCTCCCTCCCTCTCCCCCTCCCTCTCTCCACACTTCTTGATAAAGTCTGGCAACAGAGACTCGCCAGATGTGACACTAACAATGAAGTTAAATACATTTGCCACAGTTGCTTTATTTAGGCAAATTAATGGGGTTGCTGCCATCCAGCACCAGCGTCGACTCTCAGTTAACCTGGTGAAGAGGCCATCCTGTCGTAATCACCCGGGAGAAATATGACGCGAAAATCACAGGGTGAGAGGGAATGGGGTATTATTACCATTATGGGTCTCCCTTGAATAGTGCCATCCCAGTGAGGGCCGCACACCATTGTGGGGGTGATTCATGGTAATGGGGCATATAGATAAGATCCTCAACCATCCATAAAACTGGGATAATTTCATTTAACTCGTCCTGCGCGCCTTTAAGTGTTGGGGTGGCCAGCTGAAAGCCGCATGCTGATTGGCTGCTCCATCGATGCGTCGAACCCCGCCCACTTAATGTGACCAATCATGGAGGACTTATGGAAGAGGTTTGTTTACATGAGTGACGTCATAGAAACTCCTGGTGGTGGATTTTAACGATATATGCTTATCTCCCTTTAAAGGAAGAGAAAGAGAACTACACCCCCCCTCCCCATGATGGTGGTTAAGTCGGCAATCTAACTAATATAATTATATATATATAATATCGTGCCGAATAGGTAAAACTGGTTAGTTAGCAAGAACTCATTTAAAATTAAGTCCTTTCTAAAATTTTCCCTTATACATTTAAAGATATATTTTTTCATATATGTTAATGTAAAAATTAATGATTTTATAGCAAAAAAAATAGAAAACTTACCCAACCTTACTATAATAAGCGCAGTTTAATTTAGCCTAATCCCTCTAAATATATTTTATATAACCGGTGGCCTGATCACTAAAGCTCTCGCTTCACACGGCGAAGGTCTGCGTTCGATTCCCAGCGAGGGTAGAAACCTTGGACGAGTTTCTTTACACCGGTTGTCTATGTTCACCCATCAGTAGAATGGGTACCTGAGTGTTAGTCGACTGGTGTGGGTCGCATCCTGGGACAAGGACCTAATTTGCGGGAAATGTTCTACATAACAAGGTACTTTCTATATAGTAGTATGTCATTGATGTCAGCTAGACCTGTATACCTTGTACATGTATTTGTAAATAAAGATATTTATTATTATTATTATTATTATTATTATTATTATTATTATTATTATTATTATTATTATAAGATTATAATTAATAAACAAACACAATGAAATATATATTTTTTTTTCGTTAGGTTCAGAATGATTTTTGCGAAATTATTGCATACACAAATTTTCGCTTGCCTTATTGCAGACAGGCGATCTTAACAAGCCACCCACGGATGGGGGGGAATCTTAAGCTCAAGTACTTTCACACTTGTCAGTGCATCATCAGGAACTGTGCAGTATTGCAACGGCAGCAACAGGAGAAAATGAGGGGAAGCTTTTCAGAGTATGATACCTTACGTAGCACCCGCAAGGATCACTAGCACTCACGTAGCACCCGCAAGGATCACTAGCACTCACGTAGCACCCGCAAGGATCACTAGCACTCACATAGCACCCGCAAGGACCACTAGCACTCGAGTAGCACCCGCAAGGATCACTAGCACTCACATAGCACCCGCAAGGATCACTAGCACTCACGTAGCACCCGCAAGGATCACTAGCACTCGCGTAGCACCCACAAGGACCACTAGCACTCGCGTAGCACCCACAAGGACCACTAGCACTCGCGTAGCATCCGCAAGGATCACTAGCACTCGCATAGCACCCACAAAGACCACTAGCACTCGCGTAGCACCCGCAAGGATCACTAGCACTCACATAGCACCCACAAGGACCACTAGCACTCACATAGCACCCACAAGGACCACTAGCACTCACTTAGCACCCGCAAGGATCACTAGCACTCGCGTAGCACCCACAAGGACCACTAGCACTCACATAGCACCCGCAAGGATCACTAGCACTCGCGTAGCACCCGCTACCCACCCAGGTAGATCTGTTTGTATCTTGATGAAGTCCATTGTGTGCGCGAAACGTAGTCAATAAAGGATCACATTATGCTACATTTGTGTTTATTTTTCCAAAGGTTCTTTGCACATTTTCCATCCCTGAGGTTTCACCTGCCTTGAAGGTAGCCTTTGATATACAGCAATACTCCAGCCTAAAGAGAACGAGTGGCCTGAAGAATATCATCAGTGGCTTGGCATCTCTTGTTGTGAAGGTTCTAGTTATCCACTCTATCATTTTCCTAGTTTCGATATCGTCGTAGTGCTCTTTGAACGTGAGATCTGACATTGTCACTCCCAGGTTTCTCACATCTGACTTTAGGTTCTACTGAGTAGTTTGAGTTTGTTTTGTACTATTTGTCCTCAGTGATCAAGCAAGAAGGAGATAGACATACAAATAGAAGTGACTACAGAAGGACAAAATGAATTTCAATAAATTAGAAACAGTGCTAAAAATGAAGAAAAGAAGAACGAATGATATATATTGAATAATTGAGAGGGAGGGGTGAGAGAGGGAGAGGGACAGACGCGCGGCTGGCAAACATGACAGTCATAGCAGATAGAGAGATCATTGTAAATACAATGAGATGAAAATAATGGTAGGGGAGGGTACTAGAGGGGGAGCAGGTGAAGGGAGGAGTGGAGGGAGGGTGATGAAGAGTTGGTGGAGGAAGGGAAGGGAGGGTCGTTGATACAATGTATGGGAGCTAAGCTCTTCCAATAAAGCTGTCTCGAACCCTCCCATTAACATCTCCCTTCCGTTGCTTGGTTGGTGTCTGTATTGTTGGTGTCTGTATTGTTGGTGTCTGTATTGGTTGGTATCTGTATTGGTTGGTGTTTATACTGGTGTTTGTATTTTTGGTGATTGTATTGTTTGCTGCTTGTGTTGGTTGGTGTCTGTATTGGTTGGTGTCTGTATTGGTTGGTGTCTGTATTGGTTGGTGTCTGTATTGCTTGATGTCTGTATTGGTTGGTGTCTGTATTGGTTGGTGTCTGTATTGCTTGATGTCTGTATTGGTTGGTGTCTGTATTGGTTGGTGTCTGTATTGCTTGATGTCTGTATTGGTTGGTGTCTGTATCCACCTACCCATCATTCCAGTTATTCATTTTGTACGCACCTGCTGCGCCGGTACCTCATGGTCTCGCTTGTCAAAGGCTTTGCCGAAGTCAGTGTTCACTACCCCTCCATTCTGCTCGTCTTCTAATGTATCCACGATCATGTAATGGTCCAGCAATTGCCAGACGTAGGAGCGACCTGTTCTAAACCCATGTTGACCTGGGTTCTGTAAATGCTGTGATTTCTTGTGATTGCAAGTTTTGCTTCTTAAAACTTTAAAATATGAAGAAAATGTTCTATATCCGCACTATTAGTTTAAAGCTTTTTTTCTCAGTTGCTTTACTACCACTTTTTTTTTTTTTGAGTCGGCTTATATCAGTAGTTTTTAGTGGCTGGGATGGCTCCAGTGTCCAGGCTAATCCTCCAGTTCTTAATAAATATGGAGTTCCACCAGCCAGGACCTGGGGTAGAGTGCATGGCAATGTCATTAATGGCTTCTTTGAAGTCAAGTGGGAGTTAGGATTTTATCAGAGATTATGGAAATATCTCTAGCGATTTGCATCTCGTTCATGAACTCTTTCTGGTTACCAATATTTAGGCTGAATCGTGACTCACAGCTAACGGAGTCGTACCTGTTATTAAGTATTTTACTTATTTCTTTGTTATCCGTGTATGTTGCATCTCCTTAAATCAGAGACCTGATATTAGATGTGACTCTGGATTTTACACTTGAAGAATTTTTTTAGAATTTCTCTCAGTTTAATTCATTGCTTTCTTGCTCTCTCAGAATGATTTTTGCGAAATTATTGCATACACAAATTTTCGCGTGCCTTATTGGGCAAGAAGAGCGTTGCTATTTAAGCCAAAATAGCAAGTTTACCTATTCGGGGGGGGGGGCGCGCACACACACACACACACACCACACACACACACACACACACACACACACACACACACACACACAAAATGTGTGTGCTATATATATATATATAATATATTTTTATATATATATATATATTATATATTATATGCAATAAAATCGCAGTAAGCAGGTGATATCACAATATGCAGAACAACCATTGTAAAAAAATAGTGAAATTCTTAATAGTTCTTGTTCTTCTTTGTTTCCTATCTCCATGGGAAAGTGGAAAAAGAATGCTTCTTCCGTAAGCCATGAGTGTCTTAATAGGCGACTAAAATGCCAGGAGCAAGGGGTTAGTAACCCCTTCTCCTGTATATATAACTAAATGTAAAAGGAGAAACTTTCGGTGGGATACGGCCGGTGTGTTGAAAGAAAGATTATATATATATATATATATATATATATACACACACACACTAGACAAGCCGGCCGTGTCTCACCGAGGTTGACCCAAATAAAAAAGGAAAGTTTTTATTTTTAAATTTAGTAATCTATACAGGAGGAGTTACTAGCCCCTTGCTCCTGGCATTGTAGTCGCCTCTTAAGATACCCATGGCTTGAGGAAGATTTTTTTTTTCTGCTTTCCCATGGAGGCAGGAGGAAATAAAGAACAAGAACTATTAAGAAAATAGAAAGAAAAACAGTGTATGTATAAGCGTGTACATGCATGTGTAGTTTGATCTAAGTGTAAGTAGAGGTAGCAAGATATACCTGTTATCCCGCGTGTGTATAAAACAGAAAGAAGACACCAGTAATCCTACCATCATGTAAAACAATTGCAGGTTTCTGTTTCACACTCGCTTGGCAGGATGGTGGTACCTCCCTGGGTGGTATATATACATGACAGTTTGAGCTCAGTGTTTATCATTTTTCTCGCCAGCATTATTGTTCTTCACTCTGTACTGCTTTCAGAAGCTCTGTTGTCCATCGTCTTCTCTTATAGTGGGCGCGTCTCTTTTACTACCCTGCACCTTCCTCTTCCTCCTACTTGCAGTTGCTAGGGTTGAAATCCAATAGCCACCTGTGCGACCAGTTCTTCAGGTGGTGCAGGTCTTCACGTGGCCTTCGCCACCTGTATGTGTACGTTCGTGTGCGTGTTACATTGTGGTGTTTGTGCTTAGTAACGCCAAGGTTGACCACTTGTGTACCCGAGATGAATCCCTCAACTCTGTCCACTGTCTTGACATGTTGCCGTCTCTTGTTGACATGTCACTGTCTCTTGTTGACATATTGTCGCCAATGACTGCTGTAGCTACAGTAAAGGGTGTCTCGTAGCTCGATTGGTAGCGCACTCAGCCGACACATTAAGGCCCGTGGTTCGATCCCTGGTACGGGTGGAAACATTAGGATGTGTTTCCTTAAGACACCTACTGTCCTTGCTCACCTATCAGTACAATAGGTACCTGGGTGTTAGTCGACTGGTGTGGGTAACATCCGGGAGCAAAACCCAATAGGCCAGAAATACTCTGCATAACAAGGGGGCTTTTCTATAGATATAGTATACCACTGATGTCAGCTATGGTCTGTATATAGTGTGTATATACTTGTAGCAATACGATTATTATTGTTACTGTCTACCTCTTCTCTACCTTCTGGGTTTTAATATTTCTACCTTCTCCCTCCCTCGTGGTACTGTACCTTGTCTTCCTCCCTCGTGGTACTGTACCTTGTCTTCTACCCTCGTGGTACAGTACCTTGTCTTCTACCCTCGTCGTACTGTACCTTCTCCCCTACCCTCGTGGTACTGTACCTTGTCTCCTACCCTCGTGGTACTGTACCTTGTCTCCTACCCTCGTGGTAGAGTACCTTGTCTTCTACCCTCGTGGTAGAGTACCTTGTCTTCTACCCTCGTGGTACAGTACCTTGTCTTCTACCCTCGTGGTACAGTACCTTGTCTTCTACCCTCGTCGTACTGTACCTTGTCTCCTACCCTCGCAGTACAGTACCTTGTCTCCTACCCTCGTGGTACTGTACCTTCTCCCCTACCCTCGTAGTACTGTACCTTGTCTCCTACCATCGTGGTACTGTACCTTCTCTCCTACCATCGTGGTACTGTACCTTCTCTCCTACCCTCGTGATACTGTACCTTCTCTCCTACCCTCGTGGGTGTGATCAAGCGGGTGTCTGAGCGACTGGTCATTTACTTCCAGGATTGGCTTTAATGGATCAGACAAGCTATTTAAGGCGATTTAGGGAGATTAGGAGATAAATCGCTCTATAGAGGGAGGGATTTAATTGCCTTGGGGCTTTGCGCGGAAATCAGAGAAAGGGGGGGGGGAGATATAGGGTAATAAGGGAAATGGCTGGGTAGAGAGACGGGGGAAGGGTAGTAATCCCTTATTCTCTTAGTCCTATTTCCATGGGAGGTCGTAGGGTGTCTCCCTGGAGTGTGTACCGGGGGTCAACTCCCCCGTGGCCTGGTCCTTGACCAGGCCTCCCAGGTGGATCAGGGCTGTTACTGCTGGACGCACGTAGTCCAACGTTCGGACCACAGCCCGGCTGGTCGGGTAGTGACTTTAGGTATCTTTAGGCCTCTGTCTTGTTCCCTCCTGAAGGCAGCCAGGGGTCTCTTATGCATGTTGGGAAGCTGTTGAGCAGTCTAGGGCCCCAGACACTTATTGTGTTTTATTTTACTCATGGCGCCCCAACGTGAATCTTCGCGGTGCTGTTAGCTGTATCACGAGTCAGTTTTGAATATGGTCGAGTTGGTGTTCTGGAGGTGACCGCTCCCGCGGCCCGGCGTTCCTTGTGATGAATAATAATAATAATTATGCTGAGCATTTCGGATAAATCAGGTCAGTTTTGACCCAGGATGCGACCCACACCAGTCGACTGACACCCAGGTACCCATTGTATACTGATGAGTGAATATGGACAACAGAGGTCTTACAGAAACACGTCCTAATGTTTTCCAGCCTTACCGGGGGTTCGATCTCTGGACCTCAGTGTGTGAGCAGAGTGCGCTAACGATCCAGCTAGGGGACATCCTAAGGGAACGAGAAGACAAAACAAACAATTTGATCTTTGAAGAGAACGTGTAAATTGCAACCATACAGAGGAGAGATTTTTTTTAGCACCAGGAAACGGAAAAGAAAGTAAAACACGGTAAGAGTGTCAGCACCTAGGAACACGGTAAGAATGTCAGCACCTAGGAACACGGTAAGTGTCACCACCTAGGAACACGGTAAGAGTGTCGCCACCTAGGAACACGGTAAGAGTGTCGCCACCTAGGAACACGGTAAGAGTGTCGCCACCTAGGAACACGGTAAGAGTGTCGCCACTAGGAAAAACGGTAAGAGTGTCGCCACCTAGGAACACGGTAAGAGTGTCGCCACCTAGGAACACGGTAAGAGTGTCGCCACCTAGGAACACGGTAAGAGTGTCGCCACCTAGGAACACGGTAAGAGTGTCGCCACCTAGGAACACGGTAAGAGTGTCGCCACCTAGGAACACGGTTAAGAGTGTCGCCACCTAGGAACACGGTAAGAGTGTCGCCACCTAGGAACACGGTAAGAGTGTCGCCACCTAGGAACACGGTAAGAGTGTCGCCACCTAGGAACACGGTAAGAGTGTCGCCACCTAGGAACACGGTAAGAGTGTCGCCACCTAGGAACACGGTAAGAGTGTCGCCACCTAGGAACACGGTAAGAGTGTCGCCACCTAGGAACACGGTAAGAGTGTCGCCACCTAGGAACACGGTAAGAGTGTCGCCACCTAGGAACACGGTAAGAGTGTCGCCACCTAGGAACACGGTAAGAGTGTCGCCACCTAGGAACACGGTAAGAGTGTCGCCACCTAGGAACACGGTAAGAGTGTCGCCACCTAGGAACACGGTAAGAGTGTCGCCACCTAGGAACACGGTAAGAGTGTCGCCACCTAGGAACACGGTAAGAGTGTCGCCACCTAGGAACACGGTAAGAGTGTCGCCACCTAGGAACACGGTAAGAGTGTCGCCACCTAGGAACACGGTAAGAGTGTCGCCACCTAGGAACACGGTAAGAGTGTCGCCACCTAGGAACACGGTAAGAGTGTCGCCACCTAGGAACACGGTAAGAGTGTCGCCACCTAGGAACACGGTAAGAGTGTCGCCACCTAGGAACACGGTAAGAGTGTCGCCACCTAGGAACACGGTAAGAGTGTCGCCACCTAGGAACACGGTAAGAGTGTCGCCACCTAGGAACACGGTAAGAGTGTCGCCACCTAGGAACACGGTAAGAGTGTCGCCACCTAGGAACACGGTAAGAGTGTCGCCACCTAGGAAAACGGTAAGAGTGTCGCCACCTAGGAACACGGTAAGAGTGTCGCCACCTAGGAAACACGGTAAGAGTGTCGCCACCTAGGAACACGGTAAGAGTGTCGCCACCTAGGAACACGGTAAGAGTGTCGCCACCTAGGAACACGGTAAGAGTGTCGCCACCTAGGAACACGGTAAGAGTGTCCCCCACCTAGGAACACGGTAAGAGTGTCGCCACCTAGGAACACGGTAAGAGTGTCGCCACCTAGGAACACGGTAAGAGTGTCGCCACCTAGGAACACGGTAAGAGTGTCGCCACCTAGGAACACGGTAAGAGTGTCGCCACCTAGGAACACGGTAAGAGTGTCGCCACCTAGGAACACGGTAAGAGTGTCGCCACCTAGGAACACGGTAAGAGTGTCGCCACCTAGGAACACGGTAAGAGTGTCGCCACCTAGGAACACGGTAAGAGTGTCAGCACCTAGGAACACGGTAAGAGTGTCACCACCTAGGAACACGGTAAGAGTGTCGCCACCTAGGAACACGGTAAGAGTGTCGCCACCTAGGAACACGGTAAGAGTGTCGCCACCTAGGAACACGGTAAGAGTGTCGCCACCTAGGAACACGGTAAGAGTGTCGCCACCTAGGAACACGGTAAGAGTGTCGCCACCTAGGAACACGGTAAGAGTGTCGCCACCTAGGAACACGGTAAGAGTGTCGCCACCTAGGAACACGGTAAGAGTGTCGCCACCTAGGAACACGGTAAGAGTGTCGCCACCTAGGAACACGGTAAGAGTGTCGCCACCTAGGAACACGGTAAGAGTGTCGCCACCTAGGAACACGGTAAGAGTGTCGCCACCTAGGAACACGGTAAGAGTGTCGCCACCTAGGAACACGGTAAGAGTGTCGCCACCTAGGAACACGGTAAGAGTGTCGCCACCTAGGAACACGGTAAGAGTGTCGCCACCTAGGAACACGGTAAGAGTGTCGCCACCTAGGAACACGGTAAGAGTGTCGCCACCTAGGAACACGGTAAGAGTGTCGCCACCTAGGAACACGGTAAGAGTGTCGCCACCCAGGAACACGGTAAGAGTGTCGCCACCTAGGAACACGGTAAGAGTGTCGCCACCTAGGAACACGGTAAGAGTGTCGCCACCTAGGAACACGGTAAGAGTGTCGCCACCTAGGAACACGGTAAGAGTGTCGCCACCTAGGAACACGGTGCGAGTGTCGCCACCTAGGAACACGGTGCGAGTGTCGCCACCTAGGAACACGGTGCGAGTGTCGCCACCTAGGAACACGGTGCGAGTGTCGCCACCTAGGAACACGGTGCGAGTGTCGCCACCTAGGAACACGGTGCGAGTGTCGCCACCTAGGAACACGGTGCGAGTGTCGCCACCTAGGAACACGGTGCGAGTGTCGCCACCTAGGAACACGGTGCGAGTGTCGCCACCTAGGAACACGGTGCGAGTGTCGCCACCTAGGAACACGGTGCGAGTGTCGCCACCTAGGAACACGGTGCGAGTGTCGCCACCTAGGAACACGGTGCGAGTGTCGCCACCTAGGAACACGGTGCGAGTGTCGCACTGGAACACGGTACGAGTGTCGCCACCTAGGAACACGGTACGAGTGTCGCCACCTAGGAACACGGTACGAGTGTCGCCACCTAGGAACACGGTACGAGTGTCGCCACGTAGGAACACGGTACGAGTGTCGCCACGTAGGAACACGGTACGAGTGTCGCCACGTAGGAACACGGTACGAGTGTCGCCACGTAGGAACACGGTACGAGTGTCGCCACGTAGGAACACGGTACGAGTGTCGCCACGTAGGAACACGGTACGAGTGTCGCCACGTAGGAACACGGTAAGAGTGTCGCCACGTAGGAACACGGTAAGAGTGTCGCCACGTAGGAACACGGTAAGAGTGTCGCCACGTAGGAACACGGTAAGAGTGTCGCCACGTAGGAACACGGTAAGAATATATCGCCCATTAACACGGTAAGAATATATCGCCCATTAACACGGTAAGAATATATCGCCCATTAACACGGTAAGAATATATCGCCCATTAACACGGTAAGAATATATCGCCCATTAACACGGTAAGAATATATCGCCCATTAACACGGTAAGAATATATCGCCCATTAACACGGTAAGAATATATCGCCCATTAACACGGTAAGAATATATCGCCCATTAACACGGTAAGAATATATCGCCCATTAACACGGTAAGAATATATCGCCCATTAACACGGTAAGAATATATCGCCCATTAACACGGTAAGAATATATCGCCCATTAACACGGTAAGAATATATCGCCCATTAACACGGTAAGAATATATCGCCCATTAACACGGTAAGAATATATCGCCCATTAACACGGTAAGAATATATCGCCCATTAACACGGTAAGAATATATCGCCCATTAACACGGTAAGAATATATCGCCCATTAACACGGTAAGAATATATCGCCCATTAACACGGTAAGAATATATCGCCCATTAACACGGTAAGAATATATCGCCCATTAACACGGTAAGAATATATCGCCCATTAACACGGTAAGAATATATCGCCCATTAACACGGTAAGAATATATCGCCCATTAACACGGTAAGAATATATCGCCCATTAACACGGTAAGAATATATCGCCCATTAACACGGTAAGAATATATCACCCATTAACACGGTAAGAATATATCACCCATTAACACGGTAAGAATATATCACCCATTAACACTGTAAGAATATATCACCCATTAACACTGTAAGAATATATCACCTGTTTCAGAGAAATAATATATTAGCTTAATAATGTGTTTAAGAGAGTTGAATAAGGGTTGGCTTGGGATCTCTCATAGTGTCCATGGCAGTGTTTATAATATATCATGTGCCTCTCTCTCTGTAGGGGTACGGGGGGTATCAACCACTTGTAGTAATCAAAGAGGCGGCACATCAAAGTTAGTCATTTTAGTGGGCGTGTGCTCAGGCCTTCAATAGGCCTTCTGGTGCCTTATTCTACAGCTGTGTAGTGTTTGTGTCTGGCCGGAGAAAGAGAGAGAGAGGGAGGGAGAGAGGGAGGGGCCCTTCTCAGACTACCCTATTGTTTACATTAGAGCTGTTGTGTCGAGGGCTACTTCTCTTCGTTCTCCTCTTCTTCCTCTTCTATCTCTGTTTCGTTCTCATTCTTGTATTCGTTTTCCATCTCCTCTTTTCCTTGTTGTTGTTGGTGCTGCTGCTCCTACTTTTTCTGCTGCTACTACTGCACTTTATCGTCCTGCTACTACTGCTGTTGCTCCTCCTCCTCCCCGTCATCCTCCTGCTGCTGCTCCTCGTCATCCTGCTGCTGCTGATCCTGTTGCTTCTACTACTACTGCTGGTCTTCCTCCTGCTCCACTGCTAGCACCTCCTCTGTCATATCTCTGTTACATCTTAGGTCCTCTCCCCTTCATTTTCCACTCCTTGCTACTACCTTAATTTCCTTCCTCATCCTTCGTACTCTCCTCTTCCTCTTCTTTACCACCTTTCCTCTTTCCTTCCCACATTCCGTAAATATTATGTGGAGAAGGAGCCTGGACACAGGAGTCATCCCACAGTCATTACCACTGATATTGGCCCACTCTACAAAAGTGATAGCAATACAATTGCAATTCTATAGACCAGTAGCCTTAACATCCCACATTATGAAGATCTTTGAAAGGGTTTTAAGAAGCAGCATTACCAATCACACGAAACCACTGCAGTTGCCCAACTCGGGTCAGCATGGGTTCGGAACTGGTCGTTCCTGACTTTCGCCATTACTGACTACTTTGATGTATTGGATACACTGGAAGATCAGCAAAATGCAGATGTAGTGCACACTGACTATACAAGAACCTTTGACAAGTGCGACCATGGTGTAAATTCGTACAAAATGCATGCAAAATAAATAACTGGGGCTGTTACAGTGAAAAGTTCTGTCCCCCAAGGCACAATACTCGCCCCACTTCTTTTCCTCATTCTCATTACTGAAATACAGACATAAATTATAGCACTGTATCATCCTTTGCAGACGATACTAGAACCCGTATGAAAGTGGCAGCCATGGAAGGCATGTTGAGCTTCCAAGTTGCTATAAAACAAATTTTCCAGTGATCCACTGACAACGTTACCATGTTCAAGGAAGACAAAAATAAGATAATAGTACAAGACAAACTCAAATCATTTAGTAGTATGTAATTCAAATTTGAGAGACCTGGAAATGATAATGATATAGATCTCACCTTTAAGAAGCGAAACAATGTTATCGCAACTGCAAGGAATATGATAGGTTGGATAACTAGAACCTTCAAAAGAAGAGATGCTAAGCCAATGATGATACTCTCCGTCACTCTTTTTTTTCTAGACTGGAGTATTGCTGTGTGTACTAAGGACCATCGTCAAGGCAGGCGAAATTACTGAACTTGGAAATACGCAGAGAATCTTCACAGCTTGTATAAGCTCAAGTCAGGCACCTAAATTACTGGGAGTGCTTGAAGTCCCTAGAACTATACTTCTTGGAAAGTAGACGATAAACATACATAATCCACACCTGGAATATACTGGAAGGATTGGTACCAAACATAGAAACCAAAGTAACTATTTATAAAGACAAGAGGCTTGGCAGGCGGTGCGACATACCTACAGTGAGCAGCAGTGTAGGGATGAGTACACTGAGAGACATCTCAGTAAGTGTAAAGGGACTACGACTCATCACCCTCCCTTTATGCAAACACCTGGTGTCTTCAAGAAGGAACTCGACAGATCCTGATTAACCGGACTATAGTGCATACGTTAGACTGAGGACGGCAAGCACTAACAGCTTGATCGATCAGGTCAGCAACCAGGCGGCGAGGGGGGCGGTGACCCCTTGAAGTGACTCCAGGTAAATTACAATTATCTCTCATTTCATTACTACTCTCCCTTTCCTTCTTACTACCTTTCCCATCCCTCTACTACATTGTGTCTTCTCTACTACATTGTGTCTTCTCTACTACATTGCCTCTCCTCTACTACCTTGCCTCTCCTCTACTACTTGTCTCTCTACTACCTTGCTCCTCTACTACCTTGCCTCTCCTCTACTACCTTGTCCTTACCTCTACTACATTGCCTCTCCTCTACTACCTTGCCTCTCCTCTACTACCTTGCCTCTCCTCTACTACCTTGCCTCTCCTCTACTACCTTGCCTCTCCTCTACTACCTTGCCTCTCCTCTACTACCTTGCCTCTCCTCTACTACCTTAGCCTCACCTCTACTACCTTGCCTTCCTCAATACAACTTGCCTCTCCTCTATACCTTGCTCTCCTCACTAACACTATCCCTCTCCTACTACTACCTTGCCCAACCTTACTACCGTTGTCCTCCTCTACTGACCATTGCCTACCTCTACTACTCTTGCTCTCTCTACTACTTGCCTCTCCCTAACTCTTGACTACTATCTTGTCGTCCCTACTACTTCTCTACACCTTATGCCTCCCTCTACTATTTGTCCTCCTCTACTATCTTGTCTCTCCTCTACTATCTTGTCTCTCCTCTACTATCTTGTCTCTCCTCTACTACCTTGCCTCTCCTCTACTACCTTGTCCTCTCTACTACCTTGCCTCTCCTCTACTACCTTGTCTCTACTACCTTGCCTCTCCTCTACTACCTTGCCTCTCCTCTACTACCTTGCCCCTCCTCTACTACCTTGCCCCTCCTCTACTACCTTGCCCTCCTCTACTACCTTGCCCTCTCCTCTACTACCTTGTCTCTCCTCTACTACCTTGTCTCTCCTCTACTACCTTGCCCCTCTCTCTACTACCTTGTCTCTCTCTACTACCTTGTCTCTCCTCTACTACCTTGTCTCTCCTCTACTACCTTGCCTCTCCTCTACTACCTTGCCCCTCCTCTACTACCTTGCCTCTCCTCTACTACCTTGTCTCTCCTCTACTACCTTGTCTCTCCTCTACTACCTTGTCTCTCCTCTACTACCTTGCCCCTCCTCTACTCACCTTGCCCTCCTCTACTACCTTGCCCCTCCTCTACTACCTTGCCTCTCCTCTACTACCTTGCCCCTCCTCTACTACCTTGCTCTCCTCTACTACCTTGTCTCTACTCTACTACCTTTGTCTCTACTCTACTACCTTGCCTCTCCTCTACTACCTTGCCTCTCCTCTACTACCTTGTCCTCTCCTCTACTACCTTGCCTCTCCTCTACTACCTTGCCTCTCCTCTACTACCTTGCCTCTCTCTACTACCTTGCCTCTCCTCTACTACCTTGCCTCTCCTCTACTACCTTGTCTCTCCTCTACTACCTTGTCTACTATCTTGCGTCTCCTCTACTACCTTGTCTCTACTACCTTGCCTCTCCTCTACTATCTTGTCCTCTCCTCTACTACCTGTCTCTCCTCTACTATCTTGTCCTCTCCTCTACTACTTGTCTCTCCTCTACTATCTTGTCTCTCCTCTACTACCTTGCCTCTCCTCTACTACCTTGTCTCTACTACCTTGCCTCTCCTCTACTACCTTGTCTCTACTACCTTGCCTCTCCTCTACTACCTTGTCTCTACTACCTTGCCTCTCCTCTACTACCTTGCCCCTCCTCTACTACCTTGCCTCCTCCTCTACTACCTTGCCCTCCTCTACTACCTTTGCCCCTCTCTACTACCTTGCCCCTCCTCTACTACCTTGCCCTCCTCTACTACCTTGCCCTCCTCTACTACCTTGTCTCTACTACCTTGCCTCTACTAACCTTGCCTCTCCTCTACTACCTGTCTCTCTCTACCTTGCCGCTCCTCTACTACCTTGCCTGCTCCTCTATACCTTGCCACTCCTCTACTACCTTGCCTCTCCTCTACTACCTTGCCTCTCCTCTATTACCTTGCCTCTCCTCTACTACCTTGCCTCTCCTCTACTACCTTGCCCCTCCTCTACTACTTTGCCCCTCCTCTACTAACTTGCCTCTCCCTACTACTTACCTTGCCCTCTCTACTACCTTGCCATCCTCTACTACCTTGCCTCTCCTCTACTACCTTGCCTCTCCTCTATACCTTGCCTCTCCTCTACTACCTTGCCTCTCCTCTACTACCTTGCCTCTCCTCTACTACCTTGCCCTCTCCCTCTACTACCTTGCCCTCCTTACTACCTTGCCCCTCCTCTACTACCTTGCCACCCTCCTCTACTACCTTGCCCCTCCTCTACTACCTTGCCCCTCCTCTACTACCTTGCCCTCCTCTACTACCTTGCCTCTCCTCCTACTACCTTGCCTCTCCCTCTACTACCTTGTCCTCTCCTCCTACTACCTTGCCTCCTCCTCTACTACCTGCACCTTGTCCTCTACTACCTTGCCTCTCTCTACTACCTTGCCTCTCCTCTACTACCTTGCCTCTCTCTACTACCTTGCCTCTACTACCTTGTCTCTCTCCTCTACCACCTTGCCTCTCTACACCTTGCCTCCTCTCTACCACCTTGCTCTCTCCTTCTACACCTTGCCTTCTCTACTACCTTGTCTACTCTTTCTACTAACCTTGCCTCTCTTCTACTACCTTGCCTCTCTTCTACTACCTTGCTCTACTCTTGTCCTACTACCTTGCCTCTCTTCTACTACCTTGCCTCTCTCTACTACCTTGCCTCTCTTCTACTACCTTGCCTACTCTTGTCTACTTACCTTGCCTCTCCTCTACTACCTTGCCTCTCTCTACTACCTTGCCCTCTCTACTACCTTGCCTCTCTTCTACTACCTTGCCTCTCTTACTACCTTGCCTCTCTTCTACTACCTTGCTCTCTTCTACCTTGCCTTCTTCTACTTGCCTCTCTTCTACTACCTTGCCTCTCTTCTACTACCTTGCCTCTCTTCTACTACCTTGCCTCTCTTCTACTACCTTGCCTCTCTTCTACTACCTTGCCTCTCTCTACTACCTTTGCCTCTCTTCTATACCTTGCCTCTCTTCTACTACCTTGCTCTCTTCTACTACCTTGCCTCTCTTCTACTACCTGCCTCTCTTTCTATACTACCTTGCCTCTCTTCTACTACCTTGCCTCTCTTCTACTACCTTGCCTCTCTTCTACTACCTTGCCTCTCTTCTACTACCTTGCCTCTCTTCTACTACCTTGCTCTCTCTACTACCTTGCCTCTCTTCTCTACCTTGCCTTTTCTACTACCTTGCCTCTCTCTACTACCTTGCTCCTTCTACTACCTTGCCTCTCTTCTACTACCTGCTCTCTTCTACTACCTTGCCTCTCTTCTACTACCTTGCTCTCTTCTACTACCTTGCCTCTCTTCTACTACCTTGCCTCTCTTCTACTACCTTGCCTCTCTCTACTACCTTGCCTCTCTTCTACTACCTTGCCTCCTCTTCTACACCTTGCCTCTCTTCTACTACCTTGTCTCTTACTACCTTGCCTCTCTCTCTACTACCTTGCCTCTCTACTACCTTGCCTCTCTCTCTACTACCTTGTCTCTTCTACTACCTTGCCTCTCTCTACTACCTTGCCTCTCTCTACTACCTTGCCTCTCCTCTACTAACCTTGCTCTCTCTACTACCTTGCCTCTCCTCTACTACCTTGTTCTCCTCTACTACCTTGCTCTCCTTCTACTACCTTGTCTCCTCTACTACCTTGTCTCTCCTCTACTACCTTTCTCTCGTCTACTACCTTGCCTCTCCTCTACTACCTTGTCTCTCGTCTACTACCTTGCTCTCCTCTACTACCTTGATCTCTCCTCACTACCTTCCTCTCCTCTACTACCTTGCTCTCTCTACTACCTTGCCTCTCTTCTACTACCTTTCTCTCTCCCTGCTGCTTTCCTCTACTACCTTGTCATTTCTTGCCTCTCTCTACTCCCCCACCTGCCCTTCCTCCACCCACCTTGCCCTCTCTCCTCACCTGCCCTTCCCTCTCACCTGCCTTCTCCTCTCTCACCTACCTTCCTCTCTCACCTGCCCTCTCCCTCTCACACTGCCCCTTTCCTCCTCACCTAGCCCTTCCTCTCTCACCTCCCTTCCTCTCTCACTGCCCTTCCTCTCTCACCTGCCTCCTACTCTCACCTGCCCTTCCTCTCTCACCTGACCTTCCTCTCTCACCTCCCTTCTCCCCACCTGCTCCCTAACCTGCTTTCCCTACACCTGCCTCTCTTCCTCACTCCCTTCTCTCCCCACCTTGCCCTTCCTCCCCCACCCTTCCCTCTCCTCCTCACCTGCCCTTCTCTCCTCTCTCACCTGCCCCTCCTCCCTACACCTGCCCTTCCTCTACCTCTTCACCTGCCCTTCCTCCCCCACCTGCCTTCCTCCCTACCTGCCTTTCCTCCCTAACCTGCCCTTCCTCCCTAACCTGCCCTTCCTCCCTACCTGCCCTTCCTCCTCACCTGCCCTTCCTCCCCCACCTGCCCTTCTGCCCTCTCCCTCCCTGCCCTTCCTCCCCCACCTGCCTTTCCTCCCCAACCTGCCTTTCCTCCCCACCTGCCCTTTCCTCCCCACCTGCCCTTCCTCCTCACAGCCCTTCCTCTCATCCATACACATGCCCTTCCTCCATCACTGCCCTTCCTCCATCACTGCCTTACTCCCCACTTGCCTTTCCTCCCCCACTTGCCCTCTCTCCCTCACTGCCCTTCTCCCCCACTTGCCCTTCTCCCCCACTTGCCCTTCCTCCCTCACCTGCCCTTTCTCTCCCCCCACCTGCCGTTTTTCCCCACCTGCCCTTCCCCCTACTTTACCTGCCCTTCCTCCCTCACCTGCCCTTCCTCCCTCACCTGCCCTTCCTCCTCACCTGCCTTTCCTCCCCACCTCTCTTCCCTCCCACCTGCCTCCTCACCTGCCCTTCCTCACCTGTCCTTCCTCCACCCACCTGCCCTTCCTCCCCCACTGCACCCTTCCTCCCCCACTCCTCCTCCCCCATCCTGCCTTCCTCCTCCCTCCTCGCTCTCCCCACCTGCCCTTCCTCCCCCCTCTTCAACCCTCACCTGCCCCCTTCCTCCCTCACCTGCCCTTCCTCCAACCTGCCTTCCCTCCCTCCATCCTCCGCTCTCCTCACCTGCCCTTCCTCCCCACTCCTCGCTCTCTCACCTGCCCTTCCTCCCCCATTCTTCGCTCCCCACCTGCCCTTCCCCCATTCCTTGCTTCCTCCCTAGCCTCTCCATTCTCACTCCCACCTGCCCTTCCCACTCCGTCCTCCCCCACCTGCCTTCTGCTCCCCACCTGCTCTCTATCTAACCTTCCCCACGCCTCTCTCCTTCCACCTGGCCTTCCTCCCTCACTTCCACCTGCCCTTCCTCCCCACTCCCGCTTCCCACCAGCCGTCCCTCCCAACCTCTCACCACCTGCCTTCCTTCCCCATCACTCTCTCTTCCCATTCCATCTTCCCATTCTCCCCTTGTGCCCACCTGCCTTCTCCTCTACTCCAACGCTCACCTCTTCTCTTCCTCGCCCACTTAGTTCCACCCACCTCCAGTGTGTCCCAGTTGGTTGTAAATACATGGTGAGCCTACATCTGGTACCAACTTTAGGTTCTTCCTAGTGTCTGCAGCGTGTTCTGTTAATTTGCTCACCTGCTGAAACTATGCCCTGTTTAAGACAGTCCCCTTACGGTTCCTCAGCGCATCTTCTGGCCTCTTATCGCACGTTCTGGTTGCATCGACCCAGATCTCCTGTTCGTAAACGTTTTAATTTTTTGGTCGATGTGATCTGTTTCTCCGTAATTTCTCCTAAGCTTGTATTTGGGCTCAATCTTGCTCCTGCAAACTTGTATCAGTCCTAGTTTTGACTAGGGTTAGTCTCACTCCGGCCACTCCTGCTGTTGGCCTCTACTAGGTGTACACTTCTGGTTGCATGAACCCTTATCATACCTCTTCTTAAAGCTATGTATGGATCCCGCATCTTCTGTTATACTGTCTAGGTCGTTCCACTTCCTGACAACTTTAAGGCTAGAAAAGTGTTTCCTAATATCCCTGTGACTCAGGTTATAACTTACAGCTGTGTCCTCTTGTACTTGATACCCGCCTCTTAAACTCTGTCCACCCTGTCATTTCTTCTCGGTATTTTACATGTCGTAATTATGTCTCTCCTGGTCCTCTCCTCTCGTGTCATCAAGTTCAGCTCTTCTAGCCTCTCCACATAGCTTAGACCCCTCAGATCTTGGACTAATTTCATTGCAAACCCTTGCATTTTATCTAGTTTTATATGCTTTATCACATGAGGGTTCCATGCTGGCGCTTCATACTCTAATATGGGTCTGACGTACGCCGTGTATAGGGTCGTGAATGCCTCGTTCTTAAGGTTCCTGAAATTACCCTTAAATTTGCAAGCCTGGCGTTCCCTGTAGCAATTATTAGGTTGATGTGTATCTGAGGTGATATGCTCGGGCATATGTTTACCCCGAGATCCTTCTCTTCGTCTCCCGAGCCTCTACTCTATTTCCGGAAGTCTTTTTCTTTTCTCATATTTTCATAACTTTGTATTTGTTGGGCTTAAATTCTAATATCCACTTCAGACCAATCCTGCAGCTTGTCCAGATAAATATGTAGTCCTTCCTGGTCCTCACCTGTTGGTATCCTTCTCATTAGTTTCAGGTTATCAGCGCTATCAGTGGCACCTCTGACTCTGTCTTCTGTCATGTGGTTCACTTAAATAATATCGGTCCCAGTACTGACCCTTGTGGACTCCCACTCCTCACACAGTTGCACGACCCGGGGCAGCATGAGGTTAGAGCAGATCACTAATGTTTCTCACAACTATCGGACCATTATATGGGTTTGGTTGCAATGGAAGACAAAATGCAGAGGCAGTGTAAACAGCTTTTGCAAAAGCCTTTGGACAGTTACTATTATGGTGTAATAACGCATAAAATGCGTCTAAAAGAAATAAATGGAAAAGTGGGCAGATGGATTTTTAATTTTCTAACAAAATGAACGAAAAAAGAAATAAAGACTTTCATTGTGGTAACCTGTGACTTAAAACTGTGTTCCTCAAGACACGGTACTCTCCCCATCTTTGTTTCTCATCCTCCTGTCTAACATAGCGACATAAATCATAACACCCTATTATCTTCTTGCAAACAATATTAGAATCTGTATAGTAGTGGGAGCCATTGTTGACACAGCAAGCCTTTAAGCTAATATAAACCAAGTCTTCCAGTAGGCCATAGAGACCAATGTATTCAGTGAGGATAAATTTCAGTTATTCCACTTTGGAAAAATGGGGAAATATAGGCCAGTGAGGTTTATAAAACTAAGTACACAATACAGCGATAAACTAATGTGAAGAACATAACTTTTATAATGTCGTGGATCTCTCTTTCAAGAATCACCAGTGTCAACATCTCAACTGTGAGGAAAGTGATGGGATGGATAATGAGAACCTTCAAAACAAGTGATGGCAAACCAGTGAAGAGCCTCTTTAAGTCACTAGGCTGGAACACTGCTATACGCTAACAGCCCCTTTTAATGTGGGTAAATTTACAGACCTAGAGAATGTACAGAGAACTTTCACAGCAAGTATAAATTCAGTCAAGTATCTAACTTATTGGTAATGTTTGAGGTCCTTCCACGTGTAGTCTCTCGTAAGCAGGCGAGAAAGATTCATCATAATTTACACCTGGAAAATTCTAGGATTCGTCCCTAATCTGCACACACAAATCCCTCTTTACGACTAGAAGTGGTCGGCAGACTGTGTAAAAGGAAAATGAAGATCAGAGGTGCTATGTGTACGCTGAGAGATAACACAATAAATGCAAGGGACCTAAGACTTCAGTGGCCTCTAATCATACATAAGAAAAATTACCTACAGACTCCTTAATTCAATTATTGATCAGCCGGGTTGCGGTTCGTACGTCAGACTGATGGCTAGGAGTAACAGACTGATTGATTACACCTTGACCTAGCAGGAGGCTTGAGCTGGGACCGGGTCGCGGGAGTATTGACTCCCTAACATCATTCAGGGACTTGCGAGTCCTCCTCCAGGACAATAACATGAGCCACCGTATTCTTGATCCACTATATTCTTGTTCTATCGTATTCTTGATTCACCGTATTCTTGTTCTATCGTATTCTTGATTCACCGTATTCTTGCTCTATCGTATTCTTGATCCACCGTAGGGCTATTTCTATTATTCTTGCTTGCTCCGTCTCTTGTAAGGTACTGTATCAAATGGATTCTTGCAGTCCAAAATTATTCAGTCCACCCGCCCCAATATACAGTCCACCCGCCCCAATATACAGTCCACCCGCCCCAATATACAGTCCACCCGCCCCAATGTACAGTCCACCCACCCCAGTGTACAGTCCACCCACCCCAGTGTACAGTCCACCCACCCCAGTGTACAGTCCACCCACCCCAATATACAGTCAACCCACCCCAATATACAGTCCGCCCACTCCAGTATACAGTCCACCCATCCCAATATACAGTCCACCCACCCCAGTATGCAGTCCACCCACCCCAATATACAGTCCACCCACCCCAGTATACAGTCCACCCACCCCAGTATACAGTCCACCCACCCCAATATACAGTCCACCCACCCCAATATACAGTCCACCCACCCCAATATACAGTCCACCCACCCCAATATACAGTCCACCCACACCCAATATACAGTCCACCCACCCCAATATACAGTCCACCCACCCCAATACACAGTCTACCCACCGCAATAAATTTGTCACTCACAAGATGATCACTGGCCGTTTCTCACACTACCCCTTACCCTTTAACACCCATTCCCCTTAGTTCACCCTCCCCTTAACCCCTCTCTCCCTTAACACCCACCAACCTCTCCACGGTCTCTCATATTTTTCTCACTCTCGCTCTGTGATGGAGATATCGTCATAGAAATTGTGGTGTGTATGGTACAATTGATGCTGAGTCTGCCACCTCTGTCTGAGACTGCTGAAGTCTGCCACCTCTGTCTGAGACTGCTGAAGTCTGCCACCTCTGTCTGAGACTGCTGAAGTCTGCCACCTCTGTCTGAGACTGCTGGAATCTGCCACCTCTGTCTGAGACTGCTGGAATCTGCCACCTCTGTCTGAGACTGCTGGAATCTGCCACCTCTGTCTGAGACTGCTGGAATCTGCCACCTCTGTCTGAGACTGCTGGAGTCTGCCACCTCTGTCTGAGACTGCTGGAGTCTGCCACCTCTGTCTGAGACTGCTGCAGTCTGCCACCTCTGTCTGAGACTGCTGGAGTCTGCCACCTCTGTCTGAGACTGCTGGAGTCTGCCACCTCTGTCTGAGACTGCTGGAGTCTGCCACCTCTGTCTGAGACTGCTGGAGTCTGCCACCTCTGTCTGAGACTGCTGGAGTCTGCCACCTCTGTCTGAGACTGCTGGAGTCTGCCACCTCTGTCTGAGACTGCTGGAGTCTGCCACCTCTGTCTGAGACTGCTGGAGTCTGCCACCTCTGTCTGAGACGGCTGAAGTCTGCCACCTCTGTCTGAGACGGCTGAAGTCTGCCACCTCTGTCTGAGACGGCTGAAGTCTGCCACCTCTGTCTGAGACGGCTGAAGTCTGCCAGCTCTGACTGACACGGCTGAAGTCTGCCAGCTCTGACTGACACGGCTGAAGTCTGCCAGCTCTGACTGACACGGCTGAAGTCTGCCAGCTCTGACTGACACGGCTGAAGTCTGCCAGCTCTGACTGACACGGCTGAAGTCTGCCAGCTCTGACTGACACGGCTGAAGTCTGCCAGCTCTGACTGACACGGCTGAAGTCTGCCAGCTCTGACTGACACGGCTGAAGTCTGCCAGCTCTGACTGACACGGCTGAAGTCTGCCAGCTCTGACTGACACGGCTGAAGTCTGCCAGCTCAGACTGACACGGCTGAAGTCTGCCAGCTCAGACTGACACATGTCAATACTGTATGTGACCCATCCTGTGTGATGGAGTATGACAGGGAACATAGCTAGCTTCTGTTCCCACTGTGTAACTGTCATGTAGAATAGTGTAGCAGCACACTGCTGATGTTCCCACTGTGTAACTGTCATGTAGAACAGTGTAGCAGCACACTGCTGGTGTTCCCACTGTGTAACTGTCATGTAGAATAGTGTAGCAGCACACTGCTAGTGTTCCCACTGTGTAACTGTCATGTAGAATAGTGTAGCAGCACACTGCTAGTGTTCCCACTGTGTAACTGTCATGTAGAACAGTGTAGCAGCACACTGCTGGTGTTCCCACTGTGTAACTGTCATGTAGAACAGTGTAGCAGCACACTGCTGGTGTTCCCACTGTGTAACTGTCATGTAGAACAGTGTAGCAGCACACTGCTGGTGTTCCCACTGTGTAACTCTCATGTAGAACAGTGTAGCAGCACACTGCTGGTGTTCCCAGTGTGTAACTGTCATGTAGAACAGTGTAGCAACACACTGCTGGTGTTCCCACTGTGTAACTGTCATGTAGAACAGTGTAGCAGCACACTGCTGGTGTTCCCACTGTGTAACTGTCATGTAGAACAGTGTAGCAGCACACTGCTGGTGTTCCCACTGTGTAACTGTCATGTAGAACAGTGTAGCAGCACACTGCTGGTGTTCCCACTGTGTAACTATCATGTAGAACAGTGTAGCAGCACACTGCTGGTGTTCCCACTGTGTAACTGTCATATAGAATAGTGTAGCAGCACACTGCCGATGTATGTAATTTTGCTACACAAACACCGGTGGGTCCCCACGACGCCAGGAGACACCTGTGGCACCTGTGTAAACACCAGCCACGTGATCAACTCTCCTTTCCTGTCCCACCTGTCATTACCCTCCCACCTCCGTCAACTCCACCACCCCTGAACCCCTCGCTCACACCCGCTGTTCTCTCTACTCCATCATCCCCAGTTCTGTTCCTCAGGACAAGGGGACATAAATCATAGCTCTGTATCATCCTTCGCAGACGATTCTCGAATTCGTTCACTGAGGACACAGCGAGCCTTCAAGCTGATATAAACAAAGTCTTCCAGTGGGCCACAGAAAACAAAATGACGTTCATTATCAGATTTCATTTACCTTGCTATGATAAAATGAAGAAATGGTGATTGAGACAAAGTATAAGAGTATAATGTTTCAATAGAACGAAAGTCTAATGTAATGGACTGTGGAGTGATAATGTCAGAGGATCTCACTTTTCAAGCCCCTCCAGGAAGGTTCCTTGATGCTGGTGAGGGGCTCTTGATCTAGGGAATTGGATATGTGCTCCAGTTCCCAGAATTAAACCTAAATACATTCCACATCCCTACGGGTTTAATACTTCCCCCTTGATTATAATAATAATCACTTTGCAAGGATCACAACCGCGAATAAAATAATAGGTTGGATAACTAGAACCGTCACAACAAGAGACGTCAAGCCCATGATGATAGTCTTCAATTCATTTGTTCTCTCGTGAGTGGAACAATAATGCTGTTGTGCACTAACACCTTTTAAGGCAAGCGAAATTACGAATCTGGAGAATATAACGAGAACCTTGACTGCACATATAATCTCGGTCAAGTTCCTAAATACTGGGAATGCTTCAAGTCCCTCGAACTGTACTCCCTGTAACATAGGCGAGAAAGACCTGTTATAATTTCACTTAAACACTTTTATAGGGACTGGTCCCAAATTTGCACACACAAATCAATCCCTACAAAAGCAAAAGGCTCGGCAGATGGTGCAAAGTACCTCCAATGAAAAGCATGGGTGCTAAGAGTACGTACATTTAAAGAGAACTCAGTGTAAAGGGACCAAGACTATTCTATTCAACACCCTCTCTTCATACAGGCTGTGGTTCGTTAACTGGACTGTGTGTAGTTACTAATAACAGCCTAGCTGATCAGGCCTTGCTCCACCGGGAGGCCTGGTCTGGTCTCTTTCAGGTAAATCATAGGTAAACCCCTCCATCCCCACCTCACCCGACGCCACCTCACGCTTGCCCACCCGTACACTACCCCACTACAACACCACACCCGTTCACCACCCCACCCCACAACCCAACCCGAACACCACCCCACCCCACAACCCGACCCGACACGTACAACCCACAGCCAACCCACAACACACGGACACCACACCACCACCACACCAGGACACCACACCACCCCTAACTCTTGGTAGGGCAGTAGTGGACCCATGGTAGGCTGGTACTAGATCCCTGGTAGGCTGTTCCACTCGTCTGGGGCACCCTGGCCATGACCACTCATCCGGGGCACCGTGTCCACTCATCCGGGGCACCGTGTCCACTCATCCGGGGCACCGTGTCCACTCATCCGGGGCACTGTGTCCACTCATCCGGGGCACTGTGACCACTCATCCGGGGCACTGTGACCACTCATCCGGGGCACCGTGACCACTCATCCGGGGCACCGTGACCACTCATCCGGGGCACCGTGACCACTCATCCGGGGCACCGTGACCACTCGACCGGGGCACCGTGACCACTAGTCCGGGACACCCCGACCACTCGTCTGGGGCACCCCGACCACTCGTCTGGGGCACCCTGACCACTCGTCTGGGGCACCCTAACCACTCATCTGGGGCACCTTGACTACTCGTCTGGGGCACCCTGACCACTCATCTGGGGCACCTTGACTACTCGTCCGGGGGCACTCTGACCACTCGTCCGGGGCACCCCGACCACTCGTCACGGCGCCCAAATCCTTTCTCGACTATTAGTGGGTGAACAATGGCGGGCGTAGCGCTAAATGCGCTACCTTGCTGAAGGTATCCAGCCCCAGGTGGTAGCAATTAGCGACTTCTCGGCCGCTCCCTCACGCCGCCATTGTTCCGCCATCTTGCCTCAAACAACAACACTCGCGGCAAACAATTGACGCTCGCAACACTATTATGCAAATCATGTTTAGTACCTTTTTTGTTGTGGTCGACGTTAAGTTGCGGTTTTGAGTGAGGTGTGTGTGGAGTGACCACTGTGGGGGTGTGGAGTGACCACTGTGGGGGTGTGGAGTGACCACTGTGGGGTTGTGGAGTGACCACTGTGGGGTTGTGGAGTGACCACTGTGGGGTTGTGGAGTGACCACTGTGGGGTTGTGGAGTGACCACTGTGGGGTTGTGGAGTGACCACTGTGGGGTTGTGGAGTGACCACTGTGGGGGTGTGGAGTGACCACTGTGGGGGTGTGGAGTGACCACTGTGGGGTGTGGAGTGACCACTGTGGGGGTGTGGAGTGACCACTGTGGGGGTGTGGAGTGACCACTGTGGGGGTGTGGAGTGACCACTGTGGGGGTGTGGAGTGACCACTGTGGGGGTGTGGAGTGAACACTGTGGGGGTGGAGTGAACACTGTGGGGGTGTGGAGTGAACACTGTGTGTGGGGGTTTGTGGAGTGACCACTGTGGGGGTGTGAACACTGTGGGAGTGTGGATGAACACTGTGGGGGTGTGGAGTGAACACTGTGTGGGGGTTTGTGGAGTGACCACTGTGGGGGTGTGTGAGTGACCACTGTGGGAGTGTGGAGTGAACACTGTGGGGGTGTGGAGTGACCACTGTGGGGGTGTGGAGTGACCACTGTGGGGGTTTGTGGAGTGACCACTGTGGGGGTGGAGTGACCACTGTGTGTGGGGGTTTGTGGAGTGACCACTGTGGGGGTGGGAGTGACCACTGTGGGGGTTTGTGGAGTGACCACTGTGGGGGTGTGGAGTGACCACTGTGGGGGTTTTGTGGAGTGACCACTGTGGGGGGTGGAGTGACCACTGTGTGTGGGGGTTTGTGGAGTGACCACTGTGGGGGTGTGTGAGTGAACACTGTGGGGGTGTGGAGTGACCACTGTGGGGGGGAGTGACCACTGTGTGTGGGGGTTTGTGGAGTGACCACTGTGGGGGTGTGGAGTGAACACTGTGGGGGTTTGTGGAGTGACCACTGTGGGGGTTTGTGGAGTGACCACTGTGGGGGTGTGGAGTAGAACCACTGTGGGGGTGGAGTGACCACTGTGGGGGTGTGGAGTGACCACTGGGGGGTGTGGAGTGACCACTGTGGGGGTGTGGAGTGAACACTGTGGGGGTGTGGAGTGACCACTGTGGGGGTGTGATGAACACTGTGGGGGTGTGGAGTGACCACTGTGGGGGTGTGGAGTGAACACTGTGGGGGTGTGGAGTGACCACTGTGGGGGGTGGAGTGAACACTGTGGGGGTGTGGAGTGACCACTGTGGGGGTGTGGAGTGAACACTGTGGGGGTGTGGAGTGACCACTGTGGGGGGTGGAGTGAACACTGTGTGGGGGTTTGTCTACCTGGAGGGCATTCCGGGGATCAACGCCCCCGCGTCCCGGTCCACGACCAGACCTCCCGGTGGATCAGGGCCTGATCAACGAGGCTGTTACTGCTGGCCGCACACAATCCAACGTACGAACTACAGCCCGGCTGATCCGGCACCGTCTTTAGGTATCTGTCCAGCTCCCTCTTGAAGACAACCAGGGGTCTTCCCGTAATGCCCCTTATTGCTGGTGGGAGGCTGTTGAACAGTCTTGGGCCCCGAACACTTATTGTGTTTTCTCTTAGTGTACCAGTGACGCCCCTACTTTGCACTGGGGGTATGTTGCATCGCCTGCCAAGTCTTTTGCTTTCGTATGGAGTGATTGCTGTGTACATACTAGGGACCAGTCCCTCCAGAATCTTCCAGGTGTAGATTTGTGGAATGACCACTGTGGGGGTGTGGAGTGAACACTGTGTGTGGGGGTGTGTGAAGTGAACACTGTGTGTGGGGCTGTGTGAAGTGAACACTGTGGGGCTGTGTGAAGCGAACACTGTGGGGTGTGTGAACACTGTGTGGGGGAGTGACCACTGTGGGGGTGTGGAGTGAACACTGTGTGTGGGGCTGTGGAGTGAACACTGTGGGGGTGTGTGAACACGGGGTGTGTGGAGTGAACCCCGGGGGGTGTGGATTGAACACTGTAGGGGTGTGGAGTGACCACTGTGGGGGTGTGTGGAGTGACCACTGGGGGTGTGTGGAGTGAACACTGTGGGGGGGGTGAAGTGAACACTGTGGAGGGGGTGGGTAGTGAACACTGTGGGGGTGTGGAGTGAACACTGTGGGGGTGTGGAGTGAACACTGTGGGGGGTGTGGAGTGAACACTGTGGGGGGTGTAGAGTGAACACTGTGGGGGTGTGGAGTGAACACTGTGGGGTGTTGGAGTGAGCACTGTGGGGGTGTGGAGTGAACACTGTGGTGGTGTGTGGAGTGAACACTGTGGTGGTGTGTGGAGTGAACACTGTGGTGGTGTGTGGAGTGAACACTGTGGTGGTGTGTGGAGTGAACACTGTGGTGGTGTGTGGAGTGAACACTGGTGGTGTGTGGAGTGAACACTGTGGTGGTGTGTGGAGTGAACACTGTGGTGGTGTGTGGAGTGAACCCTGTGGTGGTGTGTGGAGTGAACCCTGTGGTGGTGTGTGGAGTGAACCCTGTGGTGGTGTGTGGAGTGAACCCTGTGGTGGTGTGTGGAGTGAACCCTGTGGTGGTGTGTGGAGTGAACCCTGTGGTGGTGTGTGGAGTGAACCCTGTGGTGTGTGTGGAGTGAACCCTGTGGTGGTGTGTGGAGTGAACCCTGTGGTGGTGTGTGGAGTGAACCCTGTGGTGGTGTGTGAGTGAACCCTGTGGTGGTGTGTGGAGTGAACCCTGTGGTGGTGTGTGGAGTGAACCCTGTGGTGGTGTGTGGAGTGAACCCTGTGGTGGTGTGTGGAGTAAACCCTGTGGTGGTGTGTGGAGTGAACACTGTGGTGGTGTGTGGAGTGAACACTGGTGGTGTGTGGAGTGAACACTGTGGGGTGTGTGGAGTGAACACTGTGGGTGTGTGTGGAGTGAACACTGTGGGTGTGTGTGGAGTGAACACTGTGGGTGTGTGTGGAGTGAACACTGTGGGTGTGTGTGGAGTGAACACTGTGGGGGTGTGTGGAGTGAACACTGGGGGTGTGGAGTGAACACTGGGGGTGTGGAGTGAACACTGTGGGGGTGTGTGGAGTGAACACTGTGGGGGTGTGTGGAGTGAACACTGTGGGGTGTGTGGAGTGAACACTGGGGTGTAGAGTGAACACTGGGGGTGTGGAGTGAACACTGTGGTGGTGTGTGGAGTGAACACTGTGGGGGTGTGTGGAGTGAACACCGGGGGTGTAGAGTGAACACTGTGGGGTGTGAGTGAACACTGTGGTGGTGTGTGGAGTGAACACTGTGGGGGTGTGTGGAGTGAACACTGGGGGTGTAGAGTGAACACTGGGGGTGTGGAGTGAACACTGTGGTGGTGTGTGGAGTGAACACTGTGGGGTGTGTGGAGTGAACACTGTGGTGGTGTGTGGAGTGAACACTGTGGTGGTGTGTGAGTGAACACTGTGGGGGTGTGTGGAGTGAACACTGGGGGTGTGGAGTGAACACTGGGGGTGTGGAGTGAACACTGGGGGTGTGGAGTGAACACTGGGGGTGTGGAGTGAACACTGTGGGGGTGTGGAGTGAACACTGTGGGGGTGTGTGAGTGAACACTGGGGTGTAGAGTGAACACTGGGGGTGTGGAGTGAACACTGTGGGGGTGTGGAGTGAACACTGTGGGGGTGTGGAGTGAACACTGTGGGGGTGTGGAGTGCAGCAGTGTAGATGTACACGTGGACGATGGTGGTTGTCAGTCTTTCATGAGGTGAAAAAACAAATATTTAGACTCGATTTAAAAAATTCGTAAAAAAAAAAAAAACTACGAAAATTCCCGGAGAAAGACTAAAAAAGGTCTTGGAGAGAACTAATAAAGAACAAAAAGGCACAAGACCGTAACTGGAACAAAACGTAGGAGAGACACGTTTATGACGACGTTTCGCTCCGACGTGGACCATTAACTAGCTCGCTCACACACACACACACACACACACACACACACACACAACACACACACACACACACACACACACACACACACACACACACACACACACACACACACACATGGGGGCCAAGATACATGGAGGGCTAAGATGATGGAGATGGTACTGGAAAACTTCATGTACCAACACGTAAGGGACACTACAAGAGAGACAGGAGAGGATGAACCAGCAAGACTGGACTTAGTATTCACCTTGAGCAGTGCTGATATTGAGGACATCACTTATGAAAGACCCCTTGGGGCCATCGATCATGTGGTTTTAAGCTTCGAATACACAGTAGAGCTACAAGTGGAGGGGGAAGCAGGAAGGTCATGGCGAATGAAGCCAAACTACAAGAAAGGGGACTACACGGGAATGAGGAACTTCCTGAATGGGGTTCAGTGGGACAGAGAACTGGCAGGGAAGCCAGTAAATGAGATGGAATGTGTAACAACAATATGCAAGGAAGCTGAGGAGAGGTTTGTACCCAAGGGTAACAGGAATAATGAAAAAGCCAGGATGAGCCCATGGTTCACCCAACGGTGCAGGGAGGCAAAAACCAAGTGTGCTAGGGAATGTAAGAAGTATAGAAGGCAAAGGACCCAGGAGAATAAGGAGAGCAGTCGTAGAGCCAGAAATGAATATGCACAGATAAGAAGGGAGGCCCAACGACAATGTGAAAACGACATAGCAGCGAAAGCCAAATCTGACCCGAAGCTGTTATACAGCCACATCAGGAGGAAAACAACAGTCAAGGGCCAGGTAATCAGGCTAAGGAAGGACGGAGGAGAGACAGCAAGAAAAGACCTGAAGTATGTGAGGAACTCAACATGAGATTCAAAGAAGTGTTCACAAAGGAGACAGAAGGGGCTCCAGAAAGACGGAGAGGTTGGGCACACCACCAAGTGGTGGACACAGTACACACAACCGATGAAGAAGTGAAGAGGCTTCTGAGTGAGCTAGATACCTCAAAGGCAATAGGGCCGGATAGCATCTCTCCATGGATCCTGAGAGAGGGAGCAGAGGCGCTATGTGTACCCCTAACAACAATATTCAATACATCTATCGAAACAGGGAGATTGCCTGAGGCACGGAAGACAGCAAATGTAGTCCCAATCTTTAAAAAAAGAGAGACATGAAGCACTAAACAACAGACCAGTGTCACTGACATGTATAGTATGCAAAATCATGGAGAAGATTATCAGAAGAGTGGTGGAACACCTAAAAAAGAATTATCATCAACAACAGCCAATATGGTTTCAGGGATGGGAAATCCTGTGTCACAAACCTACTGGAGTTCCATGACAGGGTAACAGCAGTAAGACCAGAGAGAGAGGGGTGGATAGATTGCATTTTCATGGACTGTAAGAAGGCGTTTGACACAGTTCCACACAAGAGATTAGTGCAAAAACTGGAGGACAGGCAGGGATAACAGGGAAGGCACTACAGTGGATCAGGGAATACTTGTCAGGAAGACAGCAGCGAGTCATGGCACGTGGCGAGGTGTCAGTGGGCACCTGTGACCAGCGAGGTCCCACAAGGGTCAGTCCTAGGACAAATGCTGTTTCTGGTATTTGTGAACGACATGATGGAAGGAATAGACTCCGAAGTGTCCATGTTTGCAGATAACGTGAAGTTGATGAGAAGAATTCTTTCGAAGACCAGGCAGAACTACAAAGGGATCTGGACAGGCTGCAGACCTGGTCCAGCAATTGGCTCCTGGAGTTCAATCCCACCAAGTGCAAAGTCATGAAGATTGGGGAAGGGCAAAGAAGACCGCAGACGGAGTACAGTCTAGGGGGTCAGAGACTACAAACCTCACTCAAGGAAAAAGATCTTGGGGTGAGTATAACACCAGGTACATCTCCTGAAGCGCACATCAACCAAATAACTGCTGCAGCATATGGGTGCCTAACAAACCTCAGAACAGCATTCCGACATCTTAATAAGGAATCGTTCAGGACCCTGTACACCGTGTACGTTAGGCCCATATTGGAGTATGTGGCACCAGTCTGGAACCCACACCTAGCCAAGCATGTGAAGAAACTAGAGAAAGTGCAAAGATTTGCAACAAGACTAGTTCCAGAGCTAGGGGGTTATGTCCTGCGAGGAGAAGTTAAGGGAAATCGACCTGACTACACTGGAGGACAGGAGAGATAGGGGGGACATGATAACGACATACAAAATATTGACAGGAATTGACAAGCTGGATAAAGACAGGATGTTCCAGAGATGGGACACAGCAACAAGGGGACACAGTTGGAAGTTGAAGACACAGATGAATCACAGGGATGTTAGGAAGTATTTCTTCAGCCACAGAGTAGTCAGGAAGTGGAACAGTTTGGGAAGTAATGTAGTGGAGGCAGGATCCATACATAGCTTTAAACAGAGGTATGATAAAGCTCACGGTTCAGGGAGAGTGACCTACTAGCGACCAGTGAAAAGGCGGGGCCAGGAGCTAGGACTCGACCCCTGAAACCTCAACTAGGTGAGTACACATGTACGTTTCTTGCTCCTATGTGCGGGTTGTTTGTGTATGGGAAAGGCTGTTCTATAATAAACTAGAAACACAGTCTAAATCCTCCTCCTTTCAGTGAAGGAAAGTCAGAGGGCGTTGCAAGTTTGGGTCACTCTAACACTTCAACTTGATGTTCATTATCGAATGTTGATCTTAGTTACTGTACATAAACATGACCATTAACGTGCGGAAAGGTAAACAACGCGCATGTCTCCCCCTACAGGTAGGCGAAATGGAGCGTCGGAAGAGCCAATACATCTAGTAGACAAGAACCAGCCAGGTAGGTACTACCTTCCTGTAAGAGCGGTGTGAAATGGCAAGACTGCTGAGTTTAATCACGTATGATTTCAGTTAGATCTTAATAATATGATCTTGTACGATGTCAGATAGATCTTATAAATCTTGTACAATGTCAGATCTTATAAATATCTTGTATGATGTCAGGTACGTCTTATAAATAGTTTTTATATGATGTCAGGTAGACCTTAAAAATATGTTCTTGTAAGGTGTGTATGTGAAGCATGGGTTGTAAATGTTGCAGCGAGGAGGAGGCTGGAGGCAGTGGAGATGTTGTGTCGGACGGCAATGTACGGTGTGAATATGAATATTACGCAGAGAATTCGTAGTTTGGAAATTAGGAGGTGTGGAGTTACTAAAAGTATTATCCAATGGCTGAGGAGAGGTTGTTGAGATGATTTATACATTTAAAGAGGATAGAGCAAAATAGGATGACTTGGAGGGTGTATAAATCTGTAGTTGGAGGGAAGGCAGGGTAGGGGTCGTGCTAGGATTGGTTGGTGGGAGGGGGTAATGAAGGTTTTGTATGTGAGGGGCTTAGGTATCCAACAGGCGTGTGTGAGCAAAAGATAGGAGTGGAGGCTAGTGGTTTTTGTAACTGGACATGCTGTTAGTGTGTGATAGATGTGAAGGGATTCAGGGAAAACTGACTAGCCGGACCTAAGTCCTAGAGGTGGGAAGTACGGTGACTGTGCCCTGAAGGAGGAGTGGGGACGTTACAGTTTGGAGGGGCATCTGAACTGTTGTATCGGCGTGCCTCTGGCAAGACGGTGATGGAGTGAGGGAAGGTGAAAGTAATTCTTCCTTTTCTCACTTGTCAGTGAGAGGTCATAGTCACCAAATAAACGAGACTTAGGGAAAGACATAGGAAGGTGGGTCAGGTGTGGAAGTCGGTGGAGCTTACATGATGGGCAGAGCTTCTCTTGGTGTAGAGTGAAGCTAGGGTGATAGCTGTAGCTGGGTAGATAGTATCAGATATTAGGATTTAGATATTAGTCACGGTGCTGGTTTTAATTGACCTTCAGAGATGTTAAAGTTAGGTAATATTTCCGCTAGTGCTGTTTGTATCAGTTTCCGTTTATGGATGCACTCTTGTTTGCGTGTTATCTTGGTTCCTTCCTGTTACTGTTGTGATGTGAGATGTTTACATGGTGAGATAGAGCTTAGCTTTCTTGGTCGTATCTGATGGATCTTTCATGCTCTCATATGAAAGTTGTTTTGGTTAAATTAGACCAAGATACAGAAACAACGAGGGAACGATTCTGAGGCCTGACTGGACTGTTTCGTCCAATCAGGCCTCAGCAATTCTAACATCAGTTAAGTTTCAGTGTTCCAGCACAACTATATTAGTCATCCCTTTCCGTCAAGACACTTCGGATACGTTTAAAATTGTCTTAGATGTACCATTTTTGTTCTCTAAAAGAATTTAGATCTGTTTCTCTGGCAAGAATAAAAAGTCACAATAGTGTGACAGGAAAAATCACTGAAAAAGCAGAAGAACCTTATGACGAGGTTTCCAGCACGCACCGAAACGTCGTCGTAAGGTTCGTCTCCCAAGTGCGGTTTTCTGGTGAGTTTTTTTTTTTATAAATCACAAGCAACCAGTCAGGTCAGCAACACGAGGTGCATCAAATCCCCTGCAAAAACTGTGATTTGGTTTACGTGTGGCAGACAGGCGGTGAGTTAGACACTGGCGTACCTTGCATAACAGGGCCGTGTTGGTGAGTTTTATGTGAATTTAGTGACAGTCGTTCATTAAGACTCGCCAGAGTATACATCGACACTGGCTTTGATGGGACAAGACGTGGATCTCGGTCTGTGTTATTCTCTGTGAGGGTACAATAAACAGAGACGTGCAGCTGGCTGGCTATGCAGTCTCTGGCGCCTGAAGACTTTACCCCGAGCAACACTGCTTCTTCCTTTCTTATTGTAACCAACGCAGTGCCGTGGTAGTGCGCAGGATGTGCGTACACGAAGCCACGGGTTCGAAGCTTGATGCAGGATAACATTTCTTAGCTTGTAAAATACGTGTAGGATTTCACCCTTAATTCCCTCTCCCTCTCCTTCCCTTTATTTACACTTAAACAGAATTAAGAGTGAGTTCCTACACGTATTTTACGAGCGAAGAAATGTTATCTCCCATCAGCTCATTTGTAAGTCTGGTACAACTGTGTGTTGTGAAGATGGTAGAACAGGAGAACGAATATAAGGCGACAAAAAGATGAGGATGAATGGAAAGAAGTGAAAAAGAGAAAATGAGAAGCAATACAAGGAAGTGGAAAAGGAAGATGAGTAGGAATACAAGGAATTGGAAAAAAGAGGAGGATGATGAGGAATACAAAGAAACGAAAATTGAAAAGGATATGCAGAATGAAGGGGAAAATTCAGAAGAGAATTTGGAGCAGAGGAGAGTGAAAAAGGAAGAGAACGGGGATGAAAAGGGAAGAGAAAGATGAACAGAAGTGAAAAAGGAAGAGGAAGACGAGGAGTAGAAATCAGTAAAAATGGAAAGTGTAAGAGGAAAGAGGAAAAAAAGGAAGAAGGAATAAATGAATCATCATCCTCTTCTCATGTTTGTATTTAAAGAAGCATCAAGAGTGAGGGTATATACCCTGGGTGCCCTGGGAGGAGGGCATATACCCTGGGTACCCTGGGAGGAATGCCTGAGTTAGTCCTCTGTGTGACCTTTGTCTGAGAGAAATACCAGCAGTGCCAGTGTTGATGGTGACTTGTGTTCTGGCAATACCTGTGAGGTCACCAGTGATTTTTACAACCCACCACCAGTGATGTATACAACCCACCACCAGTGATGTATACAACCCACCACCAGTGATGTATACAACCCACCACCAGTGATGTATACAACCCACCACCAGTGATGTATACAACCCACCACCAGTGATGTATACAACCCACCACCAGTGATGTATACAACCCACCACCAGTGATGTATACAACCCACCACCAGTGATGTATACAACCCACCACCAGTGATGTATACAACCCACCACCAGTGATGTATACAACCCACCACCAGTGATGTATACAACCCACCACCAGTGATGTATACAACCCACCACCAGTGATGTATACAACCCACCACCAGTGATGTATACAACCCACCACCAGTGATGTATACAACCCACCACCAGTGATGTATACAACCCACCACCAGTGATGTATACAACCCACCACCAGTGATGTATACAACCACAAACCCACCACCAGTGATGTATACAACCCACCACCAGTGATGTATACAACCCACCACCAGTGATGTATACAACCCACCACCAGTGATGTTACAACCCTACCCACACCAGTGATGTTTACAACCCACCACCAGTATTGTTTACAACCCACCACCAGTGATTTACAACCCACCACAGTGTTTTACAACACCACCACCAGTGTGTTTACAACCCACACAGTGATTTTACAACCCACAGCTGAGTGTTTACAACCCACCACCAGTGTTTTTACAACTACACCATTTTACAACCACAGTGTTTACAAACACTACTGGTGTTTACAACCCACCACCAGTGTTACAACCCATGTGTTACAACCCACCTTTTACACCACTGTGTTGGTTGATCACAGGCATGTTACACACACACACACACACACACACACACACACACACACACACACACACACACACACACACACACACACACACACACACACACACACACCACAAGTATTTATGTTTATTGATCATAAATACTGTGGTGTGTGTGAGGAGGGGAAAGGAAGGTAAAGCAGTAAGACAAAGAGGATAGAGGAGGAAGATGAAGAGGATGTAGAAGAAGGAAAAGGAAGAGGAGGGACTACATGGAGGTAGTATTGTGTGGAAGAGGGAGGAGGAAGATTACACATCGGAGATGTAAGATGCAGAGTCCTGTCTGGTACTCTTTACATGTAACACCTAAACTCTTACAAGTGTGTGTACTCACCTAATTGTGGTTGCAGGGGTCGAGACTCAGCTCCTGGCCCCGCCTCTTCACCGACCGCTACTAGGTCCTCTCTCCCCCTGCTCCATGAGCTTTATCATACCTCGTCTTAAAACTATGTATAGTTCCTGCCTCCACTACATCGCTTGCCAGACTATTCCACTTCCTAACTGGTCTATGACTGAAGAAATACTTCCTAACATCCCTTTGACTCATCTGAGTCTTCAGCTTCCAATTGTGACATCTTGTTTCTGTGTCCCATCTCTGGAACATCCTGTCTCTGTCCACCTTGTCTATTCCACGCAGTATTTTGTATGTCGTTATCATGTCTCCCCTGACCCTCCTGTCCTCCAGTGTTGTCAGACCGATTTTCCTTAACCTTTCTTCATAGGACATTCCCCTTAGCTCTGGAACTAGCCTTGTTGCAAACCTTTGCACTTTCTCTAATTTCTTGACGTGTTTGACTAGATATGGGTTCCAAACTGGTGCTGCGTACTCCAGTATGGGCCTGACGTACACAGTGTATAAAGTCTTGAACGATTCCTTACTGAGGTACCGGAACGCTATTCTCAGGTTTGCCAAGCGCCCATATGCTGCAGCAGTTATCTGGTTAATGTGTGCTTTGTGTGTGTGTGTGTGTGTGTGTGTGTGTGTGTGTGTGTGTGTGTGTGTGTGTGTGTGTGTGTGTGTATGCGTGTGTGTACTCGCCTAATTGTATTCAGTTGTGGTTGCAAAGGTTGAGTCTCAACTCCTGGCTCCGCCTCTCTGTCGACCGCTGCGTGAGCCCCATCATACCTATTCTTTAAACAATGTATCCATCTTGCCTCTACTACAATGTCTAGAGCGTTCCACTTCCTGATCATTCTAAGGCTGAATAAGTGTTTCCTAACATTCTTGTGACTAATTGGTGGTTTGAACTTCCAGTTGTTAACTCGTGTACCTGAGTCCCGCCTCTCAGACTTTCCTTGTCCACCCTGTCAGTTCCTCTCTGTAATCATGTCTCCCCTGGTCCCTCTGATGTCGTTAGGTTGAACTCCTGAGAAATAGTATTCAAGGTGGTCAGTCCCTCAGCCTGGAGAAGAGTTCGATTCCTTGGAGCTGAACTCTAGGCTGAGGGACTGACCCCCTCGAATACTATTTTACCAAGGTTGATGGACTGATACATCTTCATTTCACTATTACACCTGCTGCCTCTGTAATTGAAAAAGCCTGGTGTGTAGGAGAAACGTTTCAACAATAAAGTTACCCAAATGTTGCACATGTCTTAATCATCAACTTGTCGGTATTTTATACCATTATCAACATTACAAAGTTATTTGTATACCGAGGGTGAGAAGTGATTCTCTTCTCCCTCGGGATATAACAGCCTCTGACTCAATTTCCTCTGTCATATTGTTTACACACACACACACACACACACACACACACACACACACACACACACACACACACACACACACACACACACACACACACACACACACACACACACACAAACACACAACAAAAAAAACAGTATTGGGCCGAGTATTCTCTTATCCTCATATTAGACGTTGATAGGAACACACACTACAGCTCTGTATCATCATTTTCTGATGACACAAAAAGAAATTTGAAAGCCACCTCGGTAGAAGACATTGAAAATTTGCAGGAAGATAAAAAAAAGGGGGGGGGTTTCAGTGGGCAGTGGACAGCATGACATTCACTGGTGATTTATTCCATTTGCTTTGATAGGGAAAGAATGAACAGGTCAGATAGAGCGAAAGAAACACGTGAAAGACCTGGGAGTAATTATGTCGACTGACCTTTCTTTCCAAGAATATGGCAGGGTGGATAATGAGAACTTTCAAAACAAAAAAAATAGTGGCTCTGGTGACACTATTCAAAGCGCTCGTACTCTGTTGTTTAGAACATTGTCCAGTGTTGACTTCCCCGTTCCGGTCTGGTGCTTGCCTGGTTGACTAGTGTTCCTCTGTTCTTATGCTTTTGTCAGGTAGTAGGCGTCGGAAACCATCAAAGGTGAGGTTCCACCTTTGACGAGTTTCGAGAATTTATCTATTCACTGAGCCCGTCCCTGAGCCAGGTTTGTCCGGTGCAACAAACACCAGACACGCCAGGCTTACTGAATAGAAAAATTCTCGAAACTCGTCAGAGATGGAACCTCACCTTTGATGAATTTCCGACACCTGCTACCTGACAAAAACATATGGAGGAGCACTGCGTCAGGACTACTGGCCCGAACTAGGCAGGTACTTCCACTAGACAATGACTCGTTGTTAAGTATTCCTTGATCCACTGTATTATTCTTGTTATTCTTGCCTGTTCCTCTAGCTGTTGTCCCAGTCTGTTGTGGAAAACTATCGAATGCCTTCACGCCATCCCTCTCTCGCTCCTGCCTAAAACTCTAGCATGTACTCTATTTGTGGTTGCAGGGGTCGATTCACGGCTCCTGCGTCGTAAACTTGAGCTCTGAGACTTCAGCTGTACACTATTAATATTATCAAGCATGTCACCGAGTCCCTTCATGGCTGGTGCTCTTTACCCACAAAAATGAAACTAACCTCCTCAGATAAGATATGATTCTGTTCCATTTCCTTAAACGCTCTACGACTTTTATGGGTTTAACGCTTCCCCACGAATATAATAAAACTTCGAGTATTTATTCAATACAACTGGAATTGTACATGTATGGTATACAGTGGTGACAAGATGGAGAATTAGACACATGTGCAACATCTGGGTATCTTTATTGTAGACGTTTCGCCATCCAGTGACTTTATCAATACAAATTCAAGGACATAATGGGAAGACTGTAGAACTATATACAAAAAAATGAGGTAATCAGTCCCTCAGCCTTGGAGTTGGTAATGAGCACCGGAGTCTTGAGCTGGAATCAGCTCTTAATTCCCACTTAACGGTCAACTTAGCTGTGCTGCAACGAAACCTTTGACGTTGCCTCAGCTACTGAACTCACATCGATTCCAGACTGAGGGACTGATTACCTCAAACTCCTCCTCTCCTACCATTTCTACTTTGTAATCGACTGATGAAGCCACTGTGTGGCGAAACATTTTTTTAATAAAGATTCCCATATGTTGCATAAGTGTCTCAATCTTCAACTTGTCGGTTTTCAAAACCATTTATCACAACGTTATCCTCATCGCTTTATTGGAGGCCGGCCATCGGCCAGGCTCGTCTAGTCAACCAGACTGTTGCTGTTGGTGGCCCACTGACCCACATATCTTTCACAGCCTGGTTGATCTGGCACCCGATGAAGATACTTGTTCAGTATCCTCTTGAAGACTTCTACACTTGATCCAGCAGTGTTTCTGATATCTTCTGGTAAGATGTTGAATAGTCTGGGACCCCGGACGTTGATACAGTGTTCCCCTATTATGGCCATTGCTTCCCTGCTTTTCACTGGGTTTATTTTGCACTTGCTCCTATATCTCTCACTCCAGTATGTTATGGCAGTGGGTACATTTGAGACAAGGCCCTCAAGTACTTCCCAGGTATATATTCGGTATAAGGAAAAGAAACATTAAAAGTGCCAGGACAGTGCCTTGGGGAGCTGAACTTTTTTACCTCGCTGATGATGGATTTTGCTCTCTTTACTACTATTGAAAATCCATCTGCATACCTTCCCCGTAATGCCTATGGCCCTCATTTTGTGTTCAGTCACCCCATGATCGCATTTGTTAAACCCCTTTGCAAAATCTGCACTTTGGTTGTCTTCCAACTTCTCCGTAATTCTGCCATAGTGGTTCAGCAGCTGTGACAGACATGATCGTCCAGTTCAAAAACCATGCTGGTCTGGGTTATGCCGGTTGTGCTGTTCCATGAAATTTGTAATCTGCAGTCTCGTCACTCTTTCAAAGATTTTTATGATGTGAGAAGTTAGGGCTACTGGTCTGTAATTTTTAGTTAGTACTCTACTCTCTCCTTATACAAAGGAGCTGTGTCCGCACTATTTAAGTCTGTGGCATTTCACCTAGACTTAGGCTCTTTCTCCAAAGAATACTGAGGGACTTGAATGAGTGTGTCGACTTTACTACTGCCGTGTCTGTAGGAGTATGACTTACCTCTATACCGTAAATGAAACAGTTTCAACCTTACTACCGCTACCGTGTCTGAAGGAGTGTATAACTTACCTCTAGAGCTGGAGACCAGCCACTTCTCTCTCATCTTTATTGCTGCTGCTCTCCGGAGGTAATTTGTCCGTGTGTGTGTAAATTAGCGATACATAGTGGGCAATATTGGTGCAATAAAAAGTCAAGAGATGGCGTGCGGGGGTGTCCCCGCCGCTGGACATTCCCCGGCAAATTTTATTAGTCCTCCCACGGATACGTGTCCAGAATGGCATGTGTGATTATTTGTCTTATCACATTTATTGCTGTATGTTGTGTGCTGTATCTTGTGGAATGTTTTTGTTCACATTGTTCTCAACGAACACAAGGCTCTTGAGAAGCTCTGGTATTACCCTGATAAACAGAAACCTGTGGATTGTCTTCGCCGCATCCTCGAGGAGAGTAAGTCGTGCGTGCAACTAACATTCGTATTTATAACTAATATTAGTGTGTTTTTATAACGAATATTAGTTATAAACATTAATATTAACGGATATTCGTGTTTATTACGAATCTTCATGTTTTTATAAGGACTATTCTTGTTTCACTACTCATTCACTACGGCTGTCGTCCCTTGAGACCACGAACGTGCGTTTTTAACGCATTTAGATATTACGAACGTCAGTTTCAAAACGTTCTTTATCGGTTATTAAGGTAGGCCTGATGGTTAAGGTAGGCCTGGTGATTATTAAGGTAGGCCTAATGGTTAAGGTAGGCCTGGTGGCTAAGGTAGACCTGGTGATTATTATGGTAGGCGTGGTGGTTATTAAGGTAAGCGTGGTGGTTAAGGTAGGCCTGGTGGTTATTAAGGTAAGCCTGGTGGTTAAATTAGGCCTGGTGGTTAAATTAGGCCTGGTGGTTATTAAGGTAGGCCTGGTGGTCGTGCTGAGCTAGGAGTCTATGCTACCAACCATTTACTCACTAAGACACAAATACAAGCTGTATCTGACATAATTTGTCTCTGATAAATAAGACACATGTGCAACTCTTGGGTATCTTTATTGAGGAAACGTTTCGCCACACAGTGGCTTCATCAGTCCATACATAGGAGAAACTTTAAGAATAAGAGGAGAATGAGGTAATCAGTCCCTCAGCCTTGAGTCGATGTGGTCAGTCCATCAATCTTGAATAGAATACGGCATATGTTTCCTCAATAAAGATACCCAAGAGTTGCACATGTGTCTAATTTATCAACGTGTCGGTTCTCTGAACCATTCATCTACAATAATTTGTCTCTTGTGTCCGTGTCTGACGCATGCTGTCCGTGTCTTGTCTGACGCATGCTGTCCGTGTCTTGTGTCTGACGCATGCTGTCCGTGTCTTGTGTCTGACGCATGCTGTCCGTGTCTTGTGTCTGACGCATGCTGTCCGTGTCTTGTGTCTGACGCATGCTGTCCGTGTCTTGTGTCTGACGCATGCTGTCCGTGTCTTGTGTCTGACGCCATGCTGTCCGTGTCTTGTGTCTGACGCATGCTGTCCGTGTCTTGTGTCTGACGCATGCTGTCCGTGTCTTGTGTCTGACGCATGCTGTCCGTGTCTTGTGTCTGACGCATGCTGTCCGTGTCTTTTGTGTCTAACTGACACGTGTAATACTTCACCTAGTTTTGAAATTGGCTTAGTTTTTAATTTGAAACTGGCTTATTGATTTGGAATTGGCTTAGTTTTTAATTTGAAACTGGCTTATTGATTTGTAATTGGCTTAGTTTTTAATTTGAAACTGGCTTATTGATTTGGAATTGGCTTAGTTTTTAATTTGAAACTGGCTTATTGATTTGGAATTGGCTTAGTTTTTAATTTGAAACTGGCTTATTCATTTGGAATTGGCTTAGCATTTCTTGTTTTAAAAGTACTAGTTATCCAGTCAATAGTAATCCTTGCGACAACAGTGTAGTTGTGATCCATGAATGTGAGATCCTCTGACATCGTCACTCACAGGTTTCTCACTTGGGACGTTCAATTTATTGGTCTAGGAACGGGTCGCGGAGGCCATGGTCCAGGGAACATTACAACTTAACATGGTACCATCATGGCGGGGCTTTCCATGACAAGGGCGACCGGGAATGAGGCTTTGTGTCCTGGTGGTGAAGGGTTCGTGATACAGGGAACTGAAGCTACCATTGAATCTGATTATTTCTCATTCTCCAGAGGCTGTCTTATCCCCACTTACGAGTTTAATGCTTCTTGTGTTGTAAGCTAGTGTTGTGTTGGGGTGTAAGTCAGTGTTGTGTTGAGGTGTAAGTCTTAGTCTTAAATATGTACTCACTGGTGTGGAGGAGAGAGTGATACATGATAATATATACTTGGGAAAGCACTCGAGGGTCTGGTCCCAAATCTGCACACTGCCATAATAACATATTGAAGCGAGAAATATGGGAGGAAGTGCAAAATAAACCCAGTGAAAAGAAGGGGAGCTGTGGGTACAACAAGGAACACTGTATCAACATCCCTGGCCTCAGATTACTCAGCATCTTACCAGAAGGTATCAGAAACACTGCTGGGACACGTGTAGAAGTTTTCAAGAGGAAACTGGAAAAATATCTTCACCAGGTGCCAGATCAAACCGGCTGTGGTGGATATATGAGATAGTGGGCACCAGCAGCAACAGCTTGGTTAACCAGGCTAGCACCAGACGAGCCTGGCCCATGGCCGGGCTCCGGGTGTAGATACTCTCTCGAAACTCATCAAAGGTATATCAGAAGTATAATGGTGTAAGCCAGTGTTGTGTTGGGGTGTAAGGCAGTGTTGGATTGTGTGGTGACACTGAAGTATGAGCAGTGTTGTGTGGTGGTACACTGAGGTGTGAGCAGTGTTGTGTGGTGATAAAAGCGACTGACACCACTTTTACCCTCCTAACAGCTCATACCTTACCATCACCACACTTTACCTAACTAACAATTGCCTGGGATCATCGCGGCGGCTGTAGCCTGGAGAGGCTGTTATTAGGCCCAAAATAACAGCAATTTCTACATATTGGAAAGCTGTGATGGAGGGAGGTTGTGATCTGCATCATTGTAGCCACTGTCTGCCAGTATCAGTATAATGTATCTGTCGCCTTGTTGACACTGTCATTATAATATTGTGTAACTTGTACCACTCTCTCCTAACCACCTCTTAGATAGCAATACTCGTAACCTATTAATTAATATTCGGCTTAGTGAATGCTATTATGGGCTTCTATCAGTGTTATAGAGGTTAATGTAGTATTATAGAGGTTAATGTTAGCATTTTTTTTAGCCTCGTCTCAGAAATGTTTTTACACTCTCTGATTTAGTCTCTTACACACATTGTAAGTTATACTTTTTTGGATTTTTTTTTTCAGTTGAGCTTTTAATTTGAGAATTGGCAGTGTTTTTTGTTGTGGATACCAGACGAGACTGGCCCAGGGCCGGGCTGCGGGAGTAAGGGGAAACTCTGAAAACCCGTCATGGATATATTGAAGGTATATGAGATGTTGCTGGTCCGACAGCCTGCTGCATGTTGGCCAAGATTGTAGGACTGTAGACCGGGGCTCTCGAACCCTGGTTCTGAGATTAACAGGTCCAGCTCTACCCCTGAGTTAACGTGGTCTAACACACACACACACTCTCTCTCTCTCTCTCTCTCTCTCTCTCTCTCTCTCTCTCTCTCTCTCTCTCTCTCTCTCTCTCTCTCTCTCTCTCTCTCTCTCTCTCTCTCTCTCTTCTCTCTCTCTCTTTCTCTCTCTCTCTCTCTCTCTCTCTCTCTCTCTCTCTCTCTCTCTCTCTCTCTCTCTCTCTCTCTCTCTCACACACACACCACTCAGTGTATATATTCTGAGATATACACACCTGACCGGGCGGGGTGTGGTTCGTACCTTGGACTGCGTACGGCCAGCAGTAACAGCCTGGTTGCTCCACCCTTGATGCACCAAGAGACCTGTTTTGGGACAGAGCCGCGGGGGGCGTTGACCCCTGGAAAAGTCATTCAGGTATGCACACTAAAGACACACTCTTGGTGTATACACAAAGTCTCGGTGTATACAGAGAGAGAGAGAGAGAGAGAGAGAGAGAGAGAGAGAGAGAGAGAGAGACTTCTCAGTGTTTACACCTCTGTGTATACACAGGTGTATAATACACACGGGGTAACTAGTACTGTATATCAGTGGTATAATAATCTCAATATTTATCAAGGCAGGAAGCAGAGGCAGCGGTATTACAGACATTAGCCAACATTCGCCACCAGAAATGCTGGCTAGCTGTAGCCTAAGTTTAGCTTCTCCAAGGTGGCGGAGTAGAGGTTAAATGGCGAACTGCTTGAAGGTTGCTTGAAGGTTGCTTGAGGGTTGCTTGAAGGTTGCTTGAGGGTTGCTTGAAGGTTGCTTGAGGGTTGCTTGAAGGTTGCTTGAGGGTTGCTTGAAGGTTGCTTGAAGGTTGCTTGAGGGTTGCTTGAGGGTTGCTTGAGGGTTGCTGGAAGGTTGCTTGAAGGTTGCTTGAAGGTGCTGCCTGAAGGTGCTGCCTGATCGTGTTGCCTGAAGATGTTGCATACCATTCATGTACAACTTGTCAGACACAACACCATCATGGAATGAAGATTGAGACACTTATGCAGCATATGGAAATCTTTATTCAGGAAACGTTTCGCCACACAGTGGCTTCATCAGTCCAATACAAAGAGGAAGGCGTAAGGAGAGGAGGAGAATGAGGTAATCAGTCCCTCAACCTGGAGTCGATGTGTTCAGTCCATCAATCTTGTAGAATGTACAGCATAGGGCCGTAGACGTGGCTTATATACTGTAGTGAGGTGACTTGAAGCAGATGGAGGCGGGGTCATAGTGGTACCATCCACTAGTCGAAGTAGGTCTTCGTCCAAAGGTTGAACAAGTGTTGAAGAATTCTTTGTAACAAGATCCCATGATGCTGCTGTGTCTGACAGTTGTGATGAATGGTTTGAAAAACGGTTTTTCAAACCATTCATCACAACCATCATGGAATCTTGGTTCAGTGGACATCCTCGCAACCTTCTTACCTGCTCCTGGTCCATCCCTTGGGTATAACCTACTTCTACTGGGGAATCCCGCTTACCAGTGACATTGCCTTCGTATGTTGCACCTCCCTCACCTGACGCCAGTTTATTTAGATACAGGTACACACAAATACAGTTACACAAATTTTCGTACATATGTATAAATTACCCAGGATAAAGCCCCCCAAAAGTCAAAGAAAGTGACTTATTTCCGTTGGGGTTGTTGACTTCTTTCCAACTTCACGACTGTGCTTCAGATTATTCAAGACTACGGTGCTTTTCACCAACTCTAAGGCTGAGGGACTGACTACCTCGTCTTTTGTACATAGTTCTGCAGTCTTAACATTATGTTCTTGAGTTGTATTGATAAAGTCACTGGATGGCGAAACGTTTACATATAAAGATACCCATTACGGGTGGCGTGGTTGGCAGTGCTCTCTCCTCACACACTGAGTGTCCGTGGTTCGATCCAAGACATGGGTGTAATGGTGAGCGTTGTTAGGTAAGACACATGCAACAGTTAGACAACTTTATTCCGAAACGTTTCGTCTACACAGTAGGCTTCTTCAGTCGAATACAGAAAATAGGCAGGAACAGTAGAGATGTGAAGACGATGTAATCAGTCCATCACCCTTGTAGTCGTAGAATTTGAGGTTGTCAGTCCCTCGGCCTGGAGAAGTTCAGTTCCATAGTCAGGAACTATCTGAAGATCAAGCGACAGTGCGGAGACTTAAATACTGTCGGAAGGAGAGGTGCAGAGTAGTAGTAGTAGTAGTAGTAGTAGTAGTAGTAGTAGTAGTAGTAGTAGTAGTAGTGAGCGTGTTTGTTTCCTTACACCTGCTGTCCTTGTTCACCTAGCAGTAAGTAGGTACTTGGATGTTAGTCGTTTGGTGTGGGTGTCATACTGGGGGACAAGATTAAGGACCACAGTGGAAATAAGAGTCCTCGATGACGCACTGACCTTGGTTTATCCTGGAGAGCTAACCCTCTGTGTTAAAAATCGTAGCAAATCTTATCTTACATTTTGATGTCTCCTCAGCAAAGATACCCAGGTGTCTTATTCATTTATTTGCCCATTTTTGTACACCTTTTACACAATACATGAGGGAAGATGCTTTAGTCACTCCAGTGTAGACTGTGTCGCATTTCCCATAGGGAGATTAACTCTTGTGTCTTTGTGTGTTGTGATGGGTGGGGAGGATCTCGTGAGGTGTATCACTGTTTTGGTGGTAGTCAGAGCTATAGCAGTGTTGGCTGTACGTAGCGTGGGAGAGACTCTTAATTTTGGTTAATTTACCGTAAATAAACCTATAGTTTGAGTTCACAAGGAGAAAACACGAACCACATGTGTAGAAGACACGTTATAGAATAACCTTTAATTGCGACAACGTTTCGCTCTGTATGGAGCTTTGTTGGGACGTCAGTGCTTTGCTCTGTGTGAAGCTGTTCCCCAGGCTGTGTATCCCAGCGCACGCTATGTAAATCTGAGGAGGAGCTGGGACCATCATTCCCTAGATATAGAGTGCATTTACAAGTTATGCATAACTGAAGGATATTTTTCAGGGTCAACACCCCCTGCGGCCCAGTCCTGGACCAGGCTTCCCTGTACATCAGGGCCTGATCAATCAGGCTGTTAGTTCATTAGAAACGGAAGAAAACGTTAATTTATTACATGGTAGCTACTGGTTGCCTTGTACCTGGTGATAAACCTGTTGTCTGGTACCTGGTGATAACATGTCTTGTGAATGGTGATAACCTGTTGTCTTGTGCCTGGTGATAACCTGTTGTCTTGTGCCTGGTGATAACCTGTTGTCTTGTGCCTGGTGATAACCTGTTGTCTTGTGCCTGGTGATAACCTGTTGTCTTGTGCCTGGTGATAACCTGTTGTCTTGTGCCTGGTGATAACCTGTTGTCTTGTACCTGGTAATAACCTGTTGGCTTGTACCTGGTAATAACCTGTTGGCTTGTACCTGGTAATAACCTGTTGGCTTGTACCTGGTAATAACCTGTTGGCTTGTACCTGGTAATAACCTGTTGTCTTGTACCTGGTAATAACCTGTTGGCTTGTACCTGGTAATAACCTTTTGGCTTGTACCTGGGAATTACCTGGCTAACATACTCCTAAAAACACTCTTGGATAATCACAGAATAATGTTGGGTTGAGACAACTGTAATAGTTATGTTCAATAGTGGCCATGATTAGTGGGTACGTCATGTCTCCTTTTGTATTATTAAAGAAAATATGTAGATTATATATATGCATATATATATATATATATATATATATATATATATATATATATATATATATATATATATATATATATATATATATATATATATATTGGCTCTGCGCCTTGCTGCCCCAATTCACACAGAATGTGTGTGTATTTGCGGCGAAGTGCAAGCAGACCAATACGGTCTACATGGTCTTAACTGTTCCAAAAACCAAGGGCTGGCATGCAAGACACAATGAGGTCAACGACATCATTAAGAGAACCCTTGCAACAGCTGGATGCCCTGCCGAGAGGGAGCCCCGATCACTTGCAGCAAACAATACCCACAACCCAGCAAACCGCCCCGACGGGATCACCATCTATCCTTGGAAGAATGGCAAGCTCTTAGCATGGGACTATACCTGTGTGTCCACGCTGGCTGACACCTATATCCATCACAGTGTGGGGCGACAGGGAGGAGCTGCTGACCACAGGGAGGAGTACAAGATCAGCAAGTACAGGGACATTAGCCAACAGTATCAATTTGTCCCAGTGGGATCAGAGACCTTGGGATCATGGGGAAAAAATGCCACACGTTTCCTTAAAGAATTGGGTTCCAGAGTCATCAACACCACCAGGAACCCAAGGGCAGCCACTTTCATGTTCCAGCGCTTCAGCGTCGCCATCCAGAGGGGAAATGCTTGCTGCATACTTGGCTCACGTCCATCCTCGGAGGAGCTGGAGGAAATTCATGATCTTTGATACATTGCGCCATTGTATCCATGTTTATGTTTTTTTTTTGTAAATGTATTTTGTTTATTAATAAATGTTCACATAGAATAAAAAATATATAGGGGGTGGTAGAAGAAAATATTCAAACAGCTCCGGGGAGAACCTTGAGTTTTCCCTGAGGTACGTTTATTGTCTTCTCTGAGGATGAGGGTCCCCATTCCAGCTATAGAGGTGGTACTTCCCTATATATTTTATATATATATATATATATATATATATATAATATATATCTCAATGACAACACTGCGACTAGCCAAGGACTCGAACCCATGTTGCTTTGGCCTGCCTCATGGTGGGTAAAAAACTCATGACGCCTTAATCCACTGTTCGTGGGCACAATGATATATATATATAATATATATATATATATATATATATATATATATATATATATTATATATATATATATATATATATATATATATATATATAATATGTCGTGCCGAATATGTAAAACTGGTCAATTAGCAAGAACTCATTTAAAATTAAGGCCTTTCTAAAATTTTCTCTTATACGTTTAAAGATATATTTTTTTTCATTAATGTTAATGTAAAAATTTATAATTTTGCACCAAAAGAATCTTACCTAACCTTATTATAACAAGAACAATTTATTTTAACCTAACCCAACTAAATATATTTTATATTTGTTTACAATAATTTAATACTAAACAAGCAGTGAAATATATTTTATTCGTTAGGTTCAGAATGATTTTGGCTAAATTATTGCATACACAAATTTTCACTTGTCCTATATGGCAAGATGAGCGTTGCTATTTAAGCCAAGATCGCAAGTTCTGCCTATTCGGCACGACATATATATATATATATATATATATATATATATATATATATATATATATATATATATATATATATATATATAATTATATCATATATATCAGTGCACCACGCAGAAACAGACGGGTATATACAAAGAAACATTGCAGTCAGCAGGATTCGAAGCCACATTAGGGAAGACTGGCAAGGTCTCCCAAGTGACGCTCTAGACCACTCTGCCACAGATGCCTCAACAGCTGGGCAGCCAGGTTACACGCCATGTTTCTTTTTCCCAGTGCGGTCACACCAGTGCACTTCAAGCATGGTTTCAAGCTGTTTCTATCGATGCATCATGCAGAAACAGGTGAGTATATACAAAGATCACAATCAGCAAGAGAAAAGAAACATGGCTTGTAAACAAAGTTACCCAGCTTTTGAAGCATCTGTGACCGAGTGGTCTAAAGTGTCACTTGGGGAACATTGCCAGCCTCACAGACGTGGCTTCGAATCCTGCTGACTGCTATCTCTGGCCCGGTGACCTCGTGGCTTCACACACGGAGGGCCCGGGTTCGATTCGCGGCGGGTGGAAACATTTCGACACGTTTCCTTACACTGTTGTCCTGTTCACCTAGCAGCAAATAGGTACCTGGGTGTTAGTCGACTGGTGTGGGTCGCATCCTGGGGGACAAGATTGAGGACCCCAATGGAAATAAGTTAGACAGTCCTTGATGACGCACTGACTTTCTTGGGTTATCCTGGGTGGCTAACCCTCCGGGGTTAAAAATCCGAACGAAATCTTATCTCTCTCTCCCCCCTCTCTCTCTACATATATATGATGGAGAATATATATATTTATTAATATGGACCAAACGTCTTCTCAGTAGATGCCATAAATATAATGTGTTTACACTGTAGTGTAATGGACGGCCTGTGGCCCTCCCTGGTGGCCCTCCCTGGTGGCCAGTCACTGACGTTGTGTTGTGACATTGGTTAACGTCAAGGAGTGGGGCTACTTCTAATAACCACTCATTTTCCACTCGGAGGACTGACTGTTCATTTTTACCCAGTCCCGGGGGAAGGGGTCGACGGCCTTCTTCCCATATGCTCCTCCATAGTGTAGTCCAGTGGTTCCCAACGTGTGGTCCGCGGACCCCTAAGGGTCCGCAAAGGTAGTACTGGGGGTCTGTGAACTAACCTCAAAATTTCAAGAATGTATAATTCCTCTCGATGAGGCTGATGAAGATAAACTTATAGAATAGCAATTCCTTAATCGTTTTTATTAAGATAATAAAAATCTTTTTAATGTAATGATGCTATTTTTTATACCTTACAAAAAAAGTTGGGTTCTGTGGGATAATTAAACGAAAGGGGCCTTTGGTGAAAAAGTTGGGAACCACTGGTGATGTATCAGAGGATCGTTGATCGTGGCCTGGCGTGGGCCTCTTGTGTAAAGAAACTCGTAGTGGACGCTCTGCCGAAGGTAGACATTGTTAGGTGCTCTCCCAGAGTACTTGGGGAGGGGTTATGGTGCTTTCCCAGAGTACCTGGGGAGGGGGTCGGCGGACAGTGCTGCCCCTACGTGTTGTCTTGTACTTGTTACAAGCTGGAGTATAGCTGCCATGTCTACTTCCTCGGCTAGCTCTTACCGTGTTGTGCTCAAGCCATGTTCATCAGCTAGGGATACAGCTTCACACGGGTGTATTCTGTGCTACCCCAGTCGAGCCTAGTTGATCAGGCCCTGATCCATCGGGAGGCCTGGTCATGGACCTGGCCACGGGGGCGGTTGATCCCCGGAATAACCTCAGGTAAACCTCCAGGAGCCTCTGTGTTCTACTCTGGATCTTCCCCATGCCTTACCCCCGTCAGCAAATTTTTCACTGACTAATGTACCAATATAAAGCATCTCTCCAGGTGTTCCACTAGTCATATTCGTTATTATCTTATCCCCTCACACGCGATACATGCGAGATATAATGGTCTATATTTCAACACCGTCTGCATCTCATTGTTCTTCAATATTACGAGAATGCGATTTGTCTTCTAAGCTTCTGGGTGATTTCAGAAGACCTGAGCAAGCGGTTTTCAGAGAGCATAAGCTGTGGATAATTCTCCCTTGTATATGCTGGAAGTGTTGAGAAGCCTGATTGAACCCATGATCTTTAAAATGCCTCCCAAAATTATAATGAGTAATTTGAATATTTAGACTTGAACTCAGTCCCTCCAGCATTTTCCAGGTGTACATTATGCATCTGTCTCACCTGTGTTCCAAGAATTACAATTTAAATGACTTGGGTTATTTCCAATGATTTTTGTGTTTGAAGTGATACAGGAAGTGAGAGTTCTGTGTACATCCTTCAGGTTTGTAATTTTGCTTGCTTTGAAAATGAGGGTTAGTGCACATCAGTGGTTTCAGTCTACAGAGAACAAGTGCCTGAAGGTTCTTGTTATCTAACCTATCAGTTTCTTAGTAGCTGTGTTAGTTAAACATTGTCTTGATCCTTAAATGTAAGATCCTGCATGGGTCCTCCTGTCCTCTGGATAGGGCCCACTAGAGCCCTTCCTCTTCTGTCGTCCATACTGTTGCTTCACCTTCACATTGTTCCAGACTATAGAGCAGAACTCTTTTCCAGGTTGAGGGACTCACCACTTTAAAACTACGTCTTCGAGGGTGCTGGACTGTTTAAATCATCTTTACATCTCCACTACCTATGCTGCCTCTGTATTCGACTGAAGAAGTCTACTGTGTAGGCGAAACGTTTCGGAATAAAGACACCAAACTGCTGCACATGTGTCTTACTGATCAATTTGTCCTTATTGAATATAATATATTATCGAATATAATATACTGAATATATTCACGTATTACCTTTTCTATCGATCAGGCTTTTCGGTTACATTTTACATTCAGATGGAATTTTTACTCGTGCATTTTTTCCGCAGTGGTGAAGCTAAAAATTGTCTTCGTTAAACATCATGTCGTTGTCCGTGGCCCACTGGAAGACTGTTTATATCGCCTTGGAGGTTGGCTGTGTCCTCACTGGATATCACTCTTATACAAGTTCTCTTGGATTTAGAGAACATATACAGAGCTTTCATTGTCTGTATTAGTAAACTCAAACAATACTCTCTGGAACTTAAACGAGAGATGTATATCACAATTTACATGTCGGAAAATTCTGAAGTGATTGGTGCTAAGACTAAACACCGGAATTATTCTCTACGAGAACTTGCTGAATTATTACTATTTTGCCTGCACCACTCTAGAGAATTCAAAGCTCTCTTTATATTTAACCACCATTTAAATGCCATTAAGAGGCACCCAAGTGTCCCCGTCTTCTAATAACATGTTCATTTTTCCACTATAATCTACCTTGTTCATAATTACTATCGCATTTGCTGTGTCTGTTTCGTAAGGTGAAGTCCAGAATCTTTCTTTAATTCATGGTGTAACTTAACAAATCTTTGATGACAATTGTTCTCAAAGATTTGTTAAGTTATACCATGAATTAAGGAAAGATCCTGGACTTCACCTTACGAAACAGACAAAACAAATGTGATAGTAATTATGGACAAGGTAGATTATAGTGGAAAAATTAACATGTTATTAGAAGACCGAGGAACTTACCTGCCTATTAAGGTGATCGTAGTATTTTTTACCTGTGACAATTGGTGAGTTTCAAGAGTTTTTATCACTCTCGCAACCCGGTCCTGGGCCAGGCTTCTCTGGTGTGTGCCTAGTCAGCAAGGCTGTGTATGTAATCACTTATTTGTACTCGTCTGTTAGTGGTTGCAGGGATCGAGTCATAGCTCCTGGCACCGTCTTTTTACTGGTCGCTACTTGGTCCACTCTCTCCCTTCTCCATGAGCTTTATCATACCTCTTCTTAAAGCTATGTATGGAACCTGTCTCCACTGCTTAACTCTCCAGACTATTCCACTTCCTGACAGCTCTGAAGAAATACTTTTTAACATCCCTGTGACTCATCTGAGGTTTCAATTTCCCGTTGTGATCCCTCGTTGCTGTGTCCCATCTTTGAAACAGTCTGTCCCTATCTACCTTGTCAGTTCGTCTCAGTATTTTATGTTATTATGTGCCCCCTATACCTCCTGTCATCCAGTGTTGTCAGGTTGAGTTCCCTTGAACTCGTAGGACAAACCCCTCAGCTCCGGGACTAATCATGTTGTAAACCTTTGCACTTTCTTTAATTTCTTGACGTGTTTGACCGGGTGTGAGGTTCCATATTGGTGCTGTATACTCCAATATGGGCCTGACGTGCACGGTGTACAGTGTCGTGAATGACTACTTACTTAGATGTCGAAACGATTCTCAGATTTGCCAGGCGCCCGTATGCTGCAGCAGTTATTTAGTTGATGTGAGCCTCAGGAGATGTGCTCGGTATGATGCTCACCCCAAGATCCTTTTCCTTGAGTGAGTTTTGCAGCCTCTGACCTCTTAAGCTGTAATCTTCTTTGTCCTTCCCCAAGCTTCATAACTTTTCACTTGCCGTGTGTGTACTCACCTAGTGGTTGCAGGGGTTGATTCATAGCTCCTGGCCTCGCCTCTTCACTGACCTCTGCTTAAAGCTATAAATGGATCCTGCCTCAACTACATCGCCTTCCAAACTATTGTGTGTACTCACCTATTTGTGGTTGCAGGGGTCGAGTCCTAGCTCCTGGCCCCGCCTCTTCACTGGTTGCTACTAGGTCCTCTCTCTTCCTGCTCCATGAGCTTTATCAAACCTCGTCTTAAAACTATGTATGGTTCCCGCCTCCTACGTCACTTTCTAGGCTGTTTCACTGCCTGACAACTCTGTGACTGAAGAAATACTTCCTAACATCCTTTTGACTCGTCTGAGTCTTCAACTTCCAATTGTGACCTCCTGTTTCTGTGTCCCCTCCCTGGAACATCCTGTCTTTGTCCACCTTGTCTATTCCGCGCAGTATTTTATATGTCGTTATCATGTCTCCCCTGACCCTCCTGTGTGTGTGTGTGTGTGTGTGTGTGTGTGTGTGTGTGTGTGTGTGACGTCCCTAACTCTCAGAAAAGCTCATCTTGTCGTAGGAATATTCAGAGAAGTGTGCAGGAGGACTCTCGTCTCCTTGGCTCCGGCAGCGACTACACTGTTGACACCACGCACCACAGTATCCACTCCACGGGCTTGTATGCGTGTATGTAAAGCGTGCTTGTTTGCGTAGTATGTATGATATGCGTATATTCGTAGTTTTTAAGCAGATGTATATAAATAGCCTTGTTTGCGTAGATTGTATATGTAATGTGCTTGTCTTAATAGTTTTTATTCGTGTATATATGCTTAGTAAAAGAACACAAGAACGAGATTACACTGCAGTAGGCCTACTGGCCCATGCTAGGCAGGTCTAACTGACACCCACTCATGTACCCGTACCACTCCCATACCTGGGAGTTGTTCCACTCATCTATAACTGCATTGCCACACCACTACGTCCCAATATCCTCTCTAAATCTAAATTTCTCCCGTTTGAATCCATTTCTGCGAGTCATGTCTGAATTAGATTAACCTTGTTCCATTTCATTTCTTGTTCTGACTATTGACGTGATAGTTCATATCAGTAACCAAGTGTCAGATGAACCAGGCTATGATGGATATGTGGGTCAGCGGGTTACCACCAGCAGCACCAACCTGGTCGACCAGGCAAACACCAGACGAGTCTGGCCCAAGGCCGGGCTCCGGGAGTAGAAAAACTCTCGGAACTCATCAAAGGTAAGGTAAATATTTTGTGAGTTATGTTTTAGAGTCTAACTTAAAACTTGGCAGTTGTTGTACCATCCGTCTCTGTTTACCTGGAGTTTACCTGGAGAGAGTTCCGGGGGTCAACGCCCCCGCGGCCCGGTCTGTGACCAGGCCTCCTGGTCTGTGATGGAAGAGTTTAAAAAAACCGTCAAGTTGAGGAATGAGACACTCGTTCAATGTTTGGGAATCTTTACCTAGGAAACATATCACCAGTCAGTGGCTTCTTCAGTCCGATACAGAGAAAGAACGTAGAAAGATGAGGAATTTAAGGTAATCAGTCCCTCAACCTGGAGTCGATGTGACCAGTCTATTAATCTTGATGGATGGACTGAACACATCGACTCTAGACCGAGGGACTGATTACCTAACTTCATCTTTCACCGTTCTTTGTATTGGACTGAAAAAAACACTGGTTGGCGAAACGCTTCCTTAATAAATATTCCCAAAGGTTACACTAGTGTTGTCATGCTCCCATCCTTCTGTACAACCTCTCACTCATCCCCCTCAAGGGACCTTCCTTGATGCTGCTGAGAGGCTCTTGATCTAGGGAATTACATCTGTGCTCCGGTTCCCTGAATTAAGCCTGAATATCTTCCACCCCTCCCTCCCACGTGCGCTGTGTAATCCTACGGGTTTAGCGCCACCATGATTATAATAATTATGATCTCGTAATTATATCTTATAATAATTTATAAATAATTTATAGTCTTATTAAGATCATGAACTGACACGTTTGTGTGTTGACCGCAGTGGATGAATCTTATTGTGGCCAGCTGGCCCAGTGGCTAGCTGGCCCAGTGGCTAACGCGTTGGTCTCGAGTTTTAAGATTCTCTGATCGCAGGTTCTAACCCCGCCCGTCGTATGGTTTATTTGCAATCGTGTCATTACGATTTTGTGAGTAGAGTCCCAATGGAAATGAGTCACTTTGACTTTTATGGGTTATCATAGGTTCTCTACACATATGCTGCTATGTATGATAATCTATGTAACTGTATTTGTGTATACCTAAATAAACTTATATAACACTTCGTCAGGCAGAACTTCGAATTCGCTCCTTCTTCGATGTGTTTTTATTATTGGTGAAAAATGTTACAGTATATGTACATTCTTGGCCAGTTGCACGCTACATTAAACGACCTCATTCAGCCTATAGCAGGAAAAGGTTAGGCCAGGTTCGTCAGGAAACATGACAAGTGTTTCCTGACGCGGGTCTTAGATGACCCGCCGTTGGAGATTTTGGTCATCGGACCGAGGCCTTCCACTGGGTTACCGGTCCATCCCTTTAAAAAAAAATTAATTACAATTATAACCATATTATACCAGGGAAAGATTTGTCCAAACTCCATATTTTGTCATCAAGTGAACCCCATCACTTGCATTCATTAATATTATATTTGTCATAGAATTTGTATCATTTGCCAGTGAATGGAATTCAAGTCTTCTTCTAGTGCCAGTCTAACTAGCAGTTTACACCGATCGCCTCTAGACAACCACTCATTGCTCACTCCTAGGCTAATGCTACATTTGAGTGGGATCCCCTCTTTTAACCTGATTAAATCAGTAGTTAATCTGTACTTGGCAGGCAAGTTTTGTCTCGTTTCTTTCTTTGTATCATTGCTCCCAGCACTGAGGTAGTGGTAGTGTTCCTATTATCTAACCTGCTACCTATATTTATACCGGCCACTGGAAAATACTCTTTCTAGCTCTGCTGTCTGTTACAACATGTTCGGTCTATATATCTTATTTGTCAGTGTTCCTTCAATGAGCTGTACCTTGATGATTAACACACACGTGGAAGAGATGGGTATCTTCATTGTAGATGTAATCAGTCCATCAACCTTGGAGGAACGGTATTTGAGGTAGTCAGTCCCTCAACCTGAAGAAGAGTTCAGCTTCATGGTCTGCAACGATATGCAGCTGAAGCTTGAGAACGGAGTCTTAAATACTGTCGAAGGTGAGGTGGAAGATCTGGAAGACGGTGCAGGGGACAGGATTCACTAGTGGAAGTAAGAATGCAGGTCCTTCTGGAATCCAACCCTTCTCTCTCATATCTAGTAGATACATGATGAAGTGTGGAAGATGTCCTCTGTACCAAGATACCGTTGTGTTGCACTCTGACAGTTATATTAATAATGGTATAAAATACCGACAAGTTGAAGATTAAGATACATGTTCCTTCTTCCACCAGTGATTCCATTTCCTACAACGTCTTCCAGATCTTCCATTTCACCTTCGACAGTATTTAAGACTCCGTTCTCAAGCTTCAGCTGCATATTGCTCCAGACCATGAAGCTGAACTCTTCTCCAGCCTGAGGGACTGACCACCTCAAATACTATTTATCCAAGGTTGATGGACTGATACAGCATCTTGATTTCACTACTACACTGAAGCCTACTGTGTAGGTGAAACATTTCAACAATAAAGATACCCAATTGTTGCACATGGGTATTAATCCAAGTTGATAAATAAGGCACTTGTGCAACATTCCTGCTTGAAACTTCCTGCTTGAACCTTCTTGCTTGAACCTTCTTGCTTAAACCTCCCTGATTGAACCTTCCTGCTGATACCTCAGTATGATTTATATTCATCCCCCCCCCTCCCTCTGTTTTCATGCCGTCAATCGTCATAGTGAATGAAGGGTGGGGATAGAACCTTCTGCTTTTCTATCCTTGACCCATACCCCCTGAGTAATACACGATAGTCCATAATCTAGGTGGAAATAGTTCTTTTTGGCAACGAGTCTGTGTGGACTCTCAAGTCCTCTGCTATCTGTCTGTCCCATGTACTCTGACCTCCCTGTGTACTTTGATGTACACTGTGTCCGTCCTCGTCGCCTCCTGGATTAGTCTGTGGTATAATCAACCTGCACTGGTGGTCTCCTTGTTATTGTTGTGGCCGCGGTATTGTTAGTGGGTGATTGGTTAAGGCCAGCAATCACCTCAAGCACCGTCATCACCTGTAATTATCACCGCCATCCCTCAGCCAAAACCGTCCACAGGGCAGGAGGCTGAGGCAGAGGGGAAGATGCAGTCACAAGGAGGAGGAGGGAAGATGCAGTCACAAGGAGGAGGAGGGAAGATGCAGTCACAAGGAGGAGGAGGGAAGATGCAGTCACAAGGAGGAGGAGGGAAGATGCAGTCACAAGGAGGAGGAGGGAAGATACAAGATACTGTGTTGTTGAAAACAGTTTAAAATACCGACAAGTTGAAGATTAAGACACGTGCAACAGTTGGGTATCTTTATTGTTGAAATGTTTCGCTGCACAGTAGGCTTCTTCAGTCAGATACAGAGTAAGCAGGTGTAGTAGTGGAATAAAGATGTAATCAGTCCATCAGCCTTGGATAAAATGAATTTGAAGTGGTCAGTCACTCAGCCTGGAGAAGAGTTGAGTTCTGTGGAGCTCCATTGCTACCAGAGGAGTAAGCTTTGGTAACTCCTCAAATTGCTAGTGCTCCCTCGTTTAGAATATTGTTCAGTGCTGACGGCCCCTTTCAAAGCAAGAGAAATATCAGAGCTGGAACAAATACAGAGATCGTTTACGGCTTGCATTGAACCAGTAAAACACCTAAATTACTGGGAACGCCTTCAAGTCTTGAACATGTACTCATTGGAGCGGAGGAGAGAGAGGTACATGATAATATATACCTGGAAGGTACTCGAGGGCTTGGTCCCAAATCTGCACACTGCCATAACATACTGGAGTGAGAGATATGGGAGGAAGTGTAAAATAAACCCAGTGAGGAGCAGGGGTGCGGTGGGGACAATAAGGGAACACTGTATCAACATCCGGGGTCCCAGACTTTTCAACATCTTACCAGAAGATATCAGAAACACTGCTGGAACAAGTGTAGAGGCCTTCAGTAGGAAACTGGACAAGTATCTTCATCAAGTGCCAGATCAACCAGGCTGTGATTTGTGGGGCAGCGGGCCTCCAGCAGCAATAGCCCGGTTGACCAGGCAAGCACCAGACGAGCCTGGCCCATGGCCGGATTCAGAGAGTAGTGAAACTCTGGAAGCTCTTCAAAGGTATATCAAAGGTAAAGGTACCATATTAACTCATGTGCAAGTCCCACTCAGATCCAGAGGATCCCTTTAATGCAACGTTTCACCCGAGAATGGACTTGGGCGAGATGTTTCATTCAAAGGATTCACGGCTTTTGCCATTGTCTCTCTACTTGAGAAGGCATGATTACGACATACAGAATATTCAGATGAAAGGAATAAGCCTTTCTGCATTGCTAGAGCCTGAGACGAAGGAAAAGCATGGTTGATCAGGCCTTAGTCCTCCAGGAGGCCTGGAGGGCTGGGTGTGGAGGGCTGGGTGTGGAGGGCTGGGTGTGGAGGGCTGGGTGTGGAGGGCTGGGTGTGGAGGGCTGAGCCTGGAGGGGTGAGCCTGGAGGGCTAAGCCTGGAGGACTAAGCCTGGAGTCGAGGGGGCATTGACCCCCCAGAAACGTTCTTCAGACATTCTTCAGGTATTAAGTATAATAATGGTATACAAGTTGTTGAGTAAGACACATGTGCAGCAGTTAGGTATCATTATTCTGAAACGTTTCGCCTACACTGTAGGCGTCTTCAGTCGAACACAGAGGCAGCAGAAGCAGTGGCGATGTAGAGACGATGTAATCAGTCCATCACTCTCGATGACGTAGTTTTGAGGTGGTCAGTCCCTCAGTCTGGAAGAATGTGAATGTATTTAGATATTTTGGAGTGACTGGATCGACAGATGTGTATTTAAGAAAGCAAGTAAACCACTGAATAAATGCAGGAGGGAAGGGGGAAAATTTCGATATAATTTGATGTAGTTTTTTAATGAATACTATGATCGTAAACTGGAGTATTCAGAAAACTTGATTACCAAGTGTGGAAAAAATATATTAGAGTATTGCTTACACACACACACACATTATATGGTGTGTGTGTGTATGTGTGTGTGTGTGGGTGGGTGGGTGGGTGGATTTAAGGTGACGGAATTACCGAAATGAGGCAGCATGTTGAGGCATCCGTGATAAGAATGATTATCTATGGAGGTAAAAGGAAAAGACACTCCCTATCAGGTGCCTTAAATACTCTGTGGAGATGGAATCTGGTCACAAGTCATCTCACTGTGCCGCCGCTCCACAAAGGTGGCAGTAACTCGATCTCAAAAAAACTATGAACCAATAGTACTTACCAATCATTAAAAATCTTTAAAAGCATTTTAAGAAGCAAGATCACTAACCAGATGGATTCACAACAGTTGCATGAGCTCAGAGGAGGTCGCTCTTGTTTCTTGCAACTAGTGGATGATTGCAACATGGTCTTTAGATGCACTGGAACACAAAATGCCGATTTGGTATACAGTGATGTTGCAAAAACTTAGGATAGATGCAATCATAATGCAACAGCTTACAAAATGCCTGCAAAGGGAATAACTGGAAAAGTTGTGTTTAAAACTTTTGTTTTTAATTTCGGGACGCTAAATTTAAATCTGAGTTTAATGTTACTCCGTCACGTAGAGTTCTCCATGATGGCTGTCTTGGTGAAATTGTTCACCCTGGAGTTCTGTATCACGGAAACTACCTGGAGGGTGTTCAAGGATCAGCGCCTCCGCTGTCCAGTGTATGACCAGGCCTCACACCGGGAGGCTGTGCTTGTGCTGTGTGGGTCTTGGTATCTGTGGATAGACTAGGCCTCAAGTCCCCTCAAAGCCGTTAACATGACTCACGGTATGGTTTGTTTGAAATCGTGTCATTACGATTTCGTGAGTCATGTTAACGGCTTTGAGGGGACTTGAGCTAGAGTTCGTCACGGCCACGCTAGCTGGAGATTCGTCTGTAAAATCTTGCATTTGTGGTCACAGTGGTGCCTATGCTAACCTTCCTATGGTGTAGAAATATACCTAGTTGGACGAATCTTTTTGTGGCTAGCTGGTCTAGTGGCTAACGCGACGGTCTGGAGTTTCGAGACTCTCTGATCGCGGGTTCTATCCCCGCCCATGGTATGGTTTGGTACCTGTGGATGGACCAGGCCTCACATCGGGAGGCTGTGCTCGTGCTGTGTGGGTCTTGGCACCTGTGGATGGACCAGGCCTCGCACCAGGAGGCTGTGCTCGTGCTATGTGGGTCTTGGCACCTGTGGCTAGACGTTGACTTGAGTTCCTAGAGGCGACCTGTCCTCCTAAACTTGTAAGTAATATTCACTTTTATCAGCTTTTATCCCTGTCTCAGCCTATGTACAATCGTTAAACATTACGTTAGGCTAGGTTTGGTTACATTACGTTAGGCTAGGGTTGGTTACATTACGTTAGGTTAGGTTTAGTTACTTTACGTTAGGCTAGGGTTGGTTACATTACGTTAGGTTAGGTGTGCTTAGGTTTGGATACATTTAATTAGGCTGTCGTCTAGCAATCATAAAAATAAAAAAAAAAAACTTCTAGCATTCTTGAGAACCCCCAAATAAAAGTATTTTAAACAGAGGAAATATAACAGGTGGTGGTCGACTCTTGGTCGCTCCCCATTTTCTGTTTCCATTTTTTTTCCTCTGCATTACAATTTCATTGTTAGCATTGTTATAGCTTTGGTTGCTAGACATTCTAACCTAACTACATCTAACCTCACCTAACCTAAACTAACTACATCTTAGCTCACCTAACTTATCTACATCAAATATAACTACATGTACTCTATACACGAAATTTACTGCTTAAAGAGAAATTTCAATAATTCTACGTGAGAAAACACTGTTTATAAACAGTGATAACCACTTCTATTGCTTAAGATAATGGACAATCTGTTAATAAACAGGGAGTATTATTACTGTTATTTAGCATGATGGGTCATCTGTTAATCAGTGGCTATTATTACTGTTATAGAATGGTGGTGTGGCCAGGATCATGCAAGTATACAATAGTGACCAGTCACTCGCTGGTCTTCATGCCTAGCATACTAATGCTCAGAGATTTATGCTTGCTAGTTAATAACTAACCTATCTGGAGGTCGGTTAAATTGTTATAGCTATATAGAGAAATGTTAATAATTTGGCTGTAATCGTCAGCCTGGTTGAGCAAGTCTTGATCCACTGGGAGGGCTGATCTGAGACAGGGGGCGTTGACACCTTCCCAGAAGCATAATTTGCACTCTGCTTTAAACATGTTTAAGGGTGAATAAACAGAAGGATGGACGGGAGGCTCGAACCGTGGTCCCGAGACAGGTCCAACGTTCTACCCATGACCAGATCTACCTGATAAATTAGACACATGTGCAACTCTTGGGTATCTTTATTGAGGAAACGTTTCGCCACACAGTGGCTTCATCAGTCCATACGTAGGAGAAACGAAGAACAGGAGGAGAATGAGGTAATCAGTCCCTCAACCTTGAGTCGATGTGTTCAGTCCATCAATAAAGATACCCAAGAGTTGCACATGTGTCTAATTTATCAACATGTCGGTTCTCTGAACCATCCATCTACAGATCTACCTGGAGTTCTTTACCTTTGTAACTTGCTCAGCTATCAAAACTGTGTCCCAGTCCCAGGACCCATTATGTACCTCTGTAATCTTTTGACTACCGCCCACAGGATGTGTATGGGACGCATAATAAGGATGTTAAACTAAACTAAGACAACCGCTTCGGCTACGGGACTTGGAGTAGAGAAGATTGTGAAACAGTGCTTCTGTTCATGTTTTCGTCTGAGGCACTGTAACCCAGCTAAACTCCTCCCCACAGCCCAGGAGCTATAGCAGTGAATCTATTTTTACTTCCCTCGAAGCCACAACGTCTGTGAACTCAAATTATGTTGTAATAAACGACTGTCAGTGAATAAACAAAAATATTGGGAGAGCAGAGTTATTGACTAAAATACAAAAATAACCCACACATAGAGAGAAGCTTATGACGACGTTTCGGTCCAACTTGGGCCATTTACAAGTCACAATGACACGACGGTGAGGGAGCCGTTGTGTGTTAGCGTGACTTGTAAATGGTCCATATCGGACCGAAATGTCGTCATGAGCTTCTCTCTCCAATGTGCGGGTTATTTGTGAATTGTTCCAGTCACGGTATTGTGCCTTTTTGTTCCTTGTGGACTGTAATGTTGGTGGTGTACACTTACCCTATGGAATGGGGTGGGATCAAGGTCCTCTGGTCTAGGACCAAGCCGCGAGGACACTGGATCCCTAACACTGTGAGGAATGCCATGTATTATGCCTTCCTATCTGAGGTCATGACCCCATTTTTTTTGGACTCTGGAAGGAATCTCTCGACATTTAAGTAGTATATGATAGGTATTTGCTAAGATGAGTGCAGTCACCCCCAGGTCCAGACACGAGAAACTCCATATCACAAAAATTTATCTAAAAAAAGCATCAGTCGTCGGGAAAAATGGTGCGTGGTACTGACAAGTGGTTGGAATTTGACAAGACAAACGTTTTCATTTTTTTTTCCTTTCACGGTTCTCTCTTTTTTCCAATTACGAGAGTGATCTTGCAGTCAGTAAACACCCCAGCTGTAGCCCCATGCCAAAAGTACAGTCCCACGCCACATCTGCAGTCCCATGCCAAAAGTACAGTCCCACGCCACATCTGCAGTCCCATGCCAAAAGTACAGTCCCACGCCACATCTGCAGTCCCATGCCAAAAGTACAGTCCCACGCCACATATGCAGTCCCATGCCAAAAGTACAGTCCCACGCCACATCTGCAGTCCCATGCCAAAAGTACAGTCCCACGCCACATATGTAGTCCCATGCCAAAAGTACAGTCCCACGCCACATATGCAGTCCCATGCCAAAAGTACAGTCCCATGCCAAAAGTACAGTCCCACGCCAAAAGTACAGTCCCACGCCACATCTGCAGTCCCATGCCAAAAGTACAGTCCCATGCCCCAACTGTAGCCCCATGCCAAAAGTACAGTCCCACGCCACATCTGCAGTCCCATGCCAAAAGTACAGCCCCACGCCACATCTGCAGTCCCATGCCAAAAGTACAGTCCCACGCCACATCTGCAGTCCCATGCCAAAAGTACAGTCCCACGCCACATCTGCAGTCCCATGCCAAAAGTACAGTCCCACGCCACATCTGCAGTCCCATGCCAAAAGTACAGTCCCACGCCACATCTGCAGTCCCATGCCAAAAGTACAGCCCCACGCCACATCTGCAGTCCCATGCCAAAAGTACAGTCCCACGCCACATCTGCAGTCCCATGCCAAAAGTACAGTCCCACGCCACATCTGCAGTCCCATGCCAAAAGTACAGTCCCACGCCACATCTGCAGTCCCATGCCAAAAGTACAGTCCCACGCCACATCTGCAGTCCCATGCCAAAAGTACAGCCCCACGCCACATCTGCAGTCCCATGCCAAAAGTACAGTCCCACGCCACATCTGCAGTCCCATGCCAAAAGTACAGTCCCACGCCACATCTGCAGTCCCATGCCAAAAGTACAGTCCCACGCCACATCTGCAGTCCCATGCCAAAAGTACAGCCCCACGCCACATCTGCAGTCCCATGCCAAAAGTACAGTCCCACGCCACATCTGCAGTCCCATGCCAAAAGTACAGTCCCACGCCACATCTGCAGTCCCATGCCAAAAGTACAGTCCCACGCCACATCTGCAGTCCCATGCCAAAAGTACAGTCCCACGCCACATCTGCAGTCCCATGCCAAAAGTACAGTCCCACGCCACATCTGCAGTCCCATGCCAAAAGTACAGCCCCACGCCACATCTGCAGTCCCATGCCAAAAGTACAGCCCCACGCCACATCTGCAGTCCCATGCCAAAAGTACAGTCCCACGCCACATCTGCAGTCCCATGCCAAAAGTACAGCCCCAGCCACATCTGCAGTCCCATGCCAAAAGTACAGCCCCACGCCACATCTGCAGTCCCATGCCAAAAGTACAGTCCCACGCCACATCTGCAGTCCCATGCCAAAAGTACAGCCCCACGCCACATCTGCAGTCCCATGCCAAAAGTACAGTCCCACGCCACATCTGCAGTCCCATGCCAAAAGTACAGTCCCACGCCACATCTGCAGTCCCATGCCAAAAGTACAGCCCCACGCCACATATGCAGTCCCATGCCAAAAGTACAGCCCCACGCCACATCTGCAGTCCCATGCCAAAAGTACAGTCCCACGCCACATCTGCAGTCCCATGCCAAAAGTACAGCCCCACGCCACATCTGCAGTCCCATGCCAAAAGTACAGCCCCACGCCACATCTGCAGTCCCATGCCAAAAGTACAGTCCCACGCCACATATGCAGTCCCATGCCAAAAGTACAGTCCCACGCCACATCTGCAGTCCCATGCCAAAAGTACAGTCCCACGCCACATCTGCAGTCCCATGCCAAAAGTACAGTCCCACGCCACATCTGCAGTCCCATGCCAAAAGTACAGCCCCACGCCACATATGCAGTCCCATGCCAAAAGTACAGCCCCACGCCACATCTGCAGTCCCATGCCAAAAGTACAGTCCCACGCCACATCTGCAGTCCCATGCCAAAAGTACAGCCCCACGCCACATCTGCAGTCCCATGCCAAAAGTACAGCCCCACGCCACATCTGCAGTCCCATGCCAAAAGTACAGTCCCACGCCACATATGCAGTCCCATGCCAAAAGTACAGTCCCACGCCACATCTGCAGTCCCATGCCAAAAGTACAGTCCCACGCCACATCTGCAGTCCCATGCCAAAAGTACAGTCCCACGCCACATCTGCAGTCCCATGCCAAAAGTACAGTCCCACGCCACATCTGCAGTCCCATGCCAAAAGTACAGTCCCACGCCACATCTGCAGTCCCATGCCAAAAGTACAGTCCCACGCCACATCTGCAGTCCCACACCGACACAAGTGCATAATAATATGATCTTTTATTGAAAACGTTTCTCCCAAGCACTGTGTACTCAGTGTCCGAGAAACAACTCTAGCTGGTCACGTGGTGGTGGCGAGGCAAGACACTGAAGAGGGAGCATCAGTACATGGTCACGTGGTGGTGGCGAGGCAAGACACTGAAGAGGGAGCATCAGTACATGGTCACGTGGTGGTGGCGAGGCAAGACACTGAAGAGGGAGCATCAGTACATGGTCACGTGGTGGTGGCGAGGCAAGACACTGAAGAGGGAGCATCAGTACATGGTCACGTGGTGGTGGCGAGGCAAGACACTGAAGAGGGAGCATCAGTAAATGGTCACGTGGTGGTGGCGAGGCAAGACACTGAAGAGGGAGCATCAGTAAATGGTCACGTGGTGGTGGCGAGGCAAGACACTGAAGAGGGAGCATCAGTAAATGGTTACGTGGTGGTGGCGAGGCAAGACACTGAAGAGGGAGCATCAGTACATGGTCACGTGGTGGTGGCGAGGCAAGACACTGAAGAGGGAGCATCAGTACATGGTCACGTGGTGGTGGCGGCGAGGCGAGACACTGAAGAGGGAGCATCAGTAAATGGTCACGTGGTGGTGGCGAGGCAAGACACTGAAGAGGGAGCATCAGTACATGGTCACGTGGTGGTGGCGGCGAGGCGAGACACTGAAGAGGGAGCATCAGTAAATGGTCACGTGGTGGTGGCGAGGCAAGACACTGAAGAGGGAGCATCAGTAAATGGTCACGTGGTGGTGGCGGCGAGGCGAGACACTGAAGAGGGAGCATCAGTAAATGGTCACGTGGTGGTGGCGGCGAGGCGAGACACTGAAGAGGGAGCATCAGTAAATGGTCACGTGGTGGTGGCGAGGCAAGACACTGAAGAGGGAGCATCAGTAAATGGTCACGTGGTGGTGGCGGCGAGGCGAGACACTGAAGAGGGAGCATCAGTAAATGGTCACGTGGTGGTGGCGGCGAGGCGAGACACTGAAGAGGGAGCATCAGTAAATGGTCACGTGGTGGTGGCGAGGCAAGACACTGAAGAGGGAGCATCAGTAAATGGTCACGTGGTGGCGGCGAGGCAAGACACTGAAGAGGGAGCATCAGTAAATGGTCACGTGGTGGTGGGGGCGAGGCGAGACACTGAAGAGGGAACATCAGTAAATGGTCACGTGGTGGTGGCGAGGCAAGACACTGAAGAGGGAGCATCAGTAAATGGTCACGTGGTGGTGGCGAGGCAAGACACTGAAGAGGGAGCATCAGTAAATGGTCACGTGGTGGTGGCGAGGCAAGACACTGAAGAGGGAGCATCAGTAAATGGTCACGTGGTGGTGGCGGCGAGGCGAGACACTGAAGAGGGAGCATCAGTAAATGGTCACGTGGTGGTGGCGGCGAGGCGAGACACTGAAGAGGGAGCATCAGTAAATGGTCACGTGGTGGTGGCGGCGAGGCGAGACACTGAAGAGGGAGCATCAGTAAATGGTCACGTGGTGGTGGCGGCGAGGCGAGACACTGAAGAGGGAACATCAGTAAATGGTCACGTGGTGGTGGCGAGGCAAGACACTGAAGAGGGAACATCAGTAAATGGTCACGTGGTGGTGGCGAGGCAAGACACTGAAGAGGGAACATCAGTAAATGGTCACGTGGTGGTGGCGAGGCAAGACTGAAGAGGGAGCATCAGTAAATGGTCACGTGGTGGTGGCGAGGCAAGACACTGAAGAGGGAGCATCAGTAAATGGTCACGTGGTGGTGGCGAGGCAAGACACTGAAGAGGGAGCATCAGTAAATGGTTACGTGGTGGTGGCGAGGCAAGACACTGAAGAGGGAGCATCAGTAAATGGTCACGTGGTGGTGGCGAGGCAAGACACTGAAGAGGGAGCATCAGTAAATGGTCACGTGGTGGTGGCGGCGAGGCGAGACACTGAAGAGGGAACATCAGTAAATGGTCACGTGGTGGCGGCGAGGCGAGACACTGAAGAGGAGCATCAGTAAATGGTCACGTGGTGGTGGCGGCGAGGCGAGACACTGAAGAGGGAACATCAGTAAATGGTCACGTGGTGGTGGCGAGGCAAGACACTGAAGAGGGAACATCAGTAAATGGTCACGTGGTGGTGGCGAGGCAAGACACTGAAGAGGGAGCATCAGTAAATGGTCACGTGGTGGTGGCGAGGCAAGACACTGAAGAGGGAGCATCAGTAAATGGTCACGTGGTGGTGGCGGCGAGGCGAGACACTGAAGAGGGAACATCAGTAAATGGTCACGTGGTGGCGGCGAGGCGAGACACTGAAGAGGGAGCATCAGTAAATGGTCACGTGGTGGTGGCGGCGAGGCGAGACACTGAAGAGGGAACATCAGTAAATGGTCACGTGGTGGTGGCGAGGCAAGACACTGAAGAGGGAACATCAGTAAATGGTCACGTGGTGGTGGCGAGGCAAGACACTGAAGAGGGAGCATCAGTAAATGGTCACGTGGTGGTGGCGAGGCAAGACACTGAAGAGGGAGCATCAGTAAATGGTCACGTGGTGGTGGTGAGGCAAGACACTGAAGAGGGAGCATCAGTAAATGGTTACGTGGTGGTGGCGAGGCAAGACACTGAGAGGGAGCATCAGTAAATGGTCACGTGGTGGTGGCGAGGCAAGACACTGAAGAGGGAGCATCAGTAAATGGTCACGTGGTGGTGGCGGCGAGGCGAGACACTGAAGAGGGAGCATCAGTAAATGGTTACGTGGTGGTGGCGAGGCAAGACACTGAAGAGGGAGCATCAGTAAATGGTCACGTGGTGGTGGCGAGGCAAGACACTGAAGAGGGAGCATCAGTAAATGGTCACGTGGTGGTGGCGAGGCGAGACACTGAAGAGGGAGCATCACTGTTACCTGGAGTTTACCTGGAGAGAGTTCCGGGGGTCAACGCCCCCGCGGTCCGGTCTGTGACCAGGCCTCCTTAGGTCAGTGTCCCAGGATGCGACCCACACCAGTCGACTAACACCCAAGTACCCATTTTACTGATGGGGAACATAGACAACAAGTGGAAAGAAACACGTCCAATGTTTCTACTCTGGCTGGGAATCGAACCCAGGCCCTCACCGTGTGAAGCGAGAGCGTTAACCACCAGGCCACCAGAGCCTGCGTCAGCAAAACCTTGTCAGTTAAGCATCGTATTTTGAGACATTTGTGTGAGTATCCCTTCTGTCGGTCTACCTGGAGGGTGTTTCGGGGGTCAACGCCCCCATGGTCCAGTCCTTCACCAGGCCTCCCGGTGGATCAGAGCCTGATCAACCAGGCTGTTACTGCTGGCCGCACGTAGTCCAGCATACGATCCACAGCCCGGCTGGTCGCATACTGACTTAAGGTGTCTGTCTAGTTCCCTCTTCAAGGCAGCCAGGGGTCTATTGGTAATTCCCCTCATGTATGGCGGAAGGCTGTTGAACAGTCTTGGGCCCCGGACACTTATTGTGTTTACTCTTATTGTGCCAATGGCGCCCGTACTTTTTGCTGTGGGGATGTTGCACCGTCTGCTTTTGAAGGGAGTGATTTCTGTTTGCAGATTTGAGACCAGCTCCTCTAGGATTTTCCAAGTGTATATTATGATGTCTCTCTCTTGCCTGCGTTCCAGGGAGTACAGATCAAATGATTCGAAGAGTTCCCAGTAATTAAGGTGTTTGACGGAAATTATATGTGCAGTGAAGGTTCTCTATACATTCTCTAGATCTGCAATTTCTCCTGTCTTGTTAGTATACAGCAGTATTCAGGTGTAGAGAGTACTAGTAATTTGAAAAGGGTCATCACTAGTTTGGCATCCCTTGTTTTGGATGTTCTCATTATCCATCCTATCGTTTTATTCGCAGATGTGAAGTGACACTGTTGTGATCCTTGAAGGTAAGATCCTCTGACATTAACACTGATAAGTCCTACATACTACTTTTCCGCTCTTTTGTGTGATCAAGAGTTTGTAGTATACTCAGCTGTTATTTCCTCCAGTTTTCCACAACGGAGTAGTGGAAATTTGTCCTCATTGAATATCATATTGTTTTCCGTTGCCCATTGGAAAACTTGGTTTATATCTGCTTGGAGATTTACCGTGTCCTCAATGGATCAAATTCTCATGCAGATTCCAGTATCGTCTGTAAAGGATGACACGGTACCTGGGTTTACTTCAGTGTCTGATGTGAGGATGAAGAACAGGCTGGGGGCGAGTACTGTGCCTTGCGGAACAGAACTTGTCACTATGGCAGCCTCCAACTTAACTCTGACAGTATGACTCTGGTAGTACAACACTGACACTAGCAGCACGACACTATCAGCCCAACACTATCAGCCCAACACTAGCAGTACCACACTAGCAGCCCAACACAACTAGCAGTGTAATAGCAGTGCCACTAGCAGTACAATAGCAGCACAACTAGCAGTCACACTAGCAGTACCACACTAGCAGCACAACACTAACAGTACCACTCTAGCAGCTCAACACTAGCAGTACCACTCTAGCAGCACAACTAGCAGCTCAACACTAGCAGCACAACTAGCAGTACCACACTAGCACAACTAGCAGCACAACTGGCAGCACCACACTAGTATCACAACTGGCAGCACCACACTAGTATCACAACTAGCAGCACCACACTAGTATCACAACTAGCAGTACCACACTAGCACCACAACTAGCAGCACAACTGGCAGCACCACACTAGTATCACAACTAGCAGCACCACACTAGTATCACAACTAGCAGCACCACACTAGTATCACAACTAGCAGCACCACACTAGTATCACAACTAGCAGCACCACACTAGTATCACAACTAGCAGCACCACACTGGTAGCCTGCGGTATTACGTGAGGGTCAAAGCCACATATATTAAACAGGTGTTTTTATCACATGAGGATAATTTTCTGCACACAACCTGAAATATATACCAGGAAATATTGAGCACTTCTTTGCCTAAGATAATTGTGATTAATGCCACGAGCTTCTCCCCCTGATGGTAATTAACCAGAATTAACGAGAATTATTGCATGAAATTGCTGTGATCGACAGTTTGACCGGATCACCTAGCAGTATAAGCAGCGTTGGTACTGGGTGGTATTTATGCCAGGCGGTGTTTATACTGGGCGGTATTTACAGTGAGGGTGTATCTATAACGCCAGGTTTATTGATGACAGGGGTTGGTATTAACCAGATAGCAGAATATAATAATATTATGTCTGTCTCTGGAGGATTGACTTTACTACCGCGGAGGGTAACATTACTGTGTCTTGCAAGATTTTACAGGTTTATACAGTAGGTCTAAGGCCTATTGACTACATGAGGTGGCGTCAAAATTTTTTCTAATCCTACATGGGTCTACCTCTGGTGCAAATTGTGGGACCCACAGCCTCGGAGAAGTGGATAAAAAGGCTTCAAGGAAGAATTTTGGATTTCTTCCTGAAGCCGTTTGAATATTCCACTTCCCCTACCACCCCATCTTTTCATTCTTTTTTACCAATAGGTATATTTTATTAGTGGTGCTACATCGAAAGATTTCTTACAGTCCAAGAAAATACAGTCTACCCATCATCCCTCTCCTTCCTGTCTTACTTGTGTTACCTTGTAGAACTCCAGTAGGCTTGTGACGCCGGATTTTCCTTCCCTCATCACTCATGTTGATAATGGTTTGTCGGTCTGTCTTCCCTGCTTTACCATAAGGTTAGTCTCTGCTTCCTCACATATCCTTCACTTTATTAAGTTATTGCAACTAATACGTCTATCAAACCATTAGGAAAAAAATCAGACACTGGGAACATTTGGGTAATTTAATCCCCATATAACTTAGTGAATTTAACTCGGTACCAACATAATCCTCCAACAACAGTGTCCAACATAACAATCCTCCAACAATAGTCTCCAGCATAATCCTCTAACAGTCTCCACCAACAGAACAGTCATCCAACAACAGTCTCCACCAACACAGTCCTTCAACAGTCTCCACCAACACAATCCTCCAACATTTTCCTCCAGCACAACGATCCTCCACCAACAGTCTCTTGCACCACAATCCAGCAACAGTCTCTTCCAGCACAACAATCATTCAACAGTCTCCACCAACACAACAATCCTCCAACAATAATCTCTTCCAGCACAGCAATCTTCCAAGAGCAGTCTCCTCCGACACAGCAGTCCTCCAACAACAATCTCCACCAACAAGAGTTTCCTGCAACACACGTTAATGTCATTGGACATAAGAGTGATAATTGTGGTATCAACTTGGATCACCAGTTGTTGACGTGTCCCTCGAGAGCAAGTACACGCCATCTTGTGGCTCTTTTGGTAAACTCAATTTTGACAGCGGGACCAAAATTACTGGTGGTGAGAATATTGATAGGCATGACAGAGTCACCCTCCTGAGCCCTGATGGTCGAGAGTGACTTCTTGTAGGACCGGGAAGTAGACCTTGTCTGGTCCCAAGATGAGAGGTACTGTATGTTTGAGTGGACACAGGAGAAGGGCATAATTATGAGACATAATGCCCACTTACTCGACCTGCAATGAACGGGTGTGGATCGGCTCCTGATCCGGCACGCTGTGATGGAGGCGGTCTTCTGTGTTTAGGTCCCCCGAGTGTGTGCCCCGGTAGCTTGCAGTCTTCTTCAGGAACACCTCTGTTTACCTCCTGATGGGGAGGACTGATACCTCGTCAGTTGTTGATGAACACTGGCGAGTGTTAGCGGCGGCTCCGACCGTCTGGCTCCACTCATTCCTGACCAAGACACACGCTTGATGGGAAGGTAATTTGGAGAGTAGTAGTTATGTGAGGGATGGCGGGTGCTGGGACCAGGCTAACTTCTACTCTGCCTTTTGTGTAACCAAGTTAATAGTGGTGTGTGGTGTGGTGTGTGTGTGTGTGTGTGTGTGTGTGTGTGTGTGTGTGTGTGTTGTGTGTGTGTGTGTGTGTGGTGGAGGGTAGGGGTGTTTTGAGTGATCTGGAGGTGTGTTTTTGCACGCTATCTGAGTATGCAGAGGTATGCTTCAGAAGTTTGATTGTTTGTGTGAATTTATGTTTTTCCGGTGTTTGTGTGTTTCAGTGCTTTGAATGTGCACTAGAAGTAAATACACGTATATCTACATGAACTGTGAAAACATGCAATTATATTAAGTTTTATAGCTTGCACGAACTGTATCACAGTAGATTAGAGCATTTCACCCCTTCATGGAAGTTGTGTCCATTTAATATCACGTACCTGCGAGAACCTCCCAAGAAGCTCGTCACTAGTAATCCCTTCATTGCATCACTTCCAAAGGCAACTGTTCAAAAAGAAATTTATCACATAATTGTTAGTAATAGTGTATCAAGTTATTTACACTGATGGATCTAAGCAGGAGTCTACTGGCAGGGCTGCATCTGTTCTTGTTGCTACCTCCATAGTTATAAATGAAATGAACTATATTAAGTTGGCATAAGAATTAACAACTGGTTGTCTACACTGCAAACTGATTTGTTCACCATCTTAATGGCGCTAAAGTTAACTTAGGACTCTATGATTATTACCGATTCTGTGTCATCACTGAAGGTTCTTGACTCAAAATAAGGACTCAATAATATGTTCATTGGAGAAGCCAGATATAGAGACTAAAGATTCCGGGGAAAAGGAATTAATGTACAATTGTTATGGATTTCATCACGCTTTGGATTACTCCTTCATGATACAGTTGATAAGTTAGCCCAAAAAAGTACTTCTAGCAGTTTGGCAGACACGCATGATGAAACCAAATACAAAGTATGTAGCCAGCTATTGTCACTCGCCACTGGAGGTGTCATCCCTCAGCCTGGAGAAGAGTTCAGCTCCATGGTCTGGAACGATATCGTTTCCAGACCATTGAGCTGAACTCTTCTCCAGGCTGAGGGACTGACCACCTCAAATTATTAATCCTAAGTTGATGGACTGACTGCATCATCTTTACCTAGCCATTACACCTGCTGACTCTGTATTTGACTGAGGAAGCCTACCGTATGGGCGAAACGTTTCAACAATAAAGATACCCAACTGTTGGACATGTATCTTACTGACCATCATCAAAACTGTGATGGTATCCACCTGGATCAACAGATCCTGAAAGTGGAGTTTTCTCTGTCAGAAAAGTTTCGTCATTGTACCAGAGAAGTCATCAGTTCAAACTTGGGCATCATCAGTTCAGACTAAATTAGGCACCTATTTACCCCCCCCCCCCCGGTCGTAAAAAATATAAGGATCGACTAAGTTCCATTTTCTCATTCAGTATAAAACCTTATTCAGTCTTTCCTCTTGAAGTATCGCCAACAATTTTGTTTAGGGCATAAATGTATTTGTTTTATCTTGACAAGATGCCAGTGAAGTTTGTGTTAATATCAGCCTATGTTATCCTCACAGGGAACAAAAATGTTGAATTGGCAGGACTAACAGTGCAATTCAACACTAACTACACGTTTTTAAATGACAAGGAAATAATTAATTAATTCTGAGTTAGCGCTCCGCCCCCTCAATGTGATAATAATTATAATAATTTACACTAGTCAGATACTATATCATATACAAGGTTATTGTGACCCATATTCGTCAGTAAGTACTGGTTTGGTAATAAGTTGTGGATGAGTGGAACAAACTCCCGAGTACAGTTATTCAGGCTAAAACGTGTAGTTTTAAAAATAGATTAGATAAATACATGAGTGGGTGTGGGTGGGTATGAGTTGGACCTGACTAGCTTGTGCTTGAATAGAATACGGCATATCAGCGGAGAAGCAGCTTATAAACCGTATGGCAGGAGAGGTGCAGCAGTCATAGGTCGTGTCACATTTGTTCAATGTGGAAGTAGGTCGTGCCCAAGAATTAGGCTTAGGAATTCTTCGCTTGCCTAATTCTTGGGCACGACCTACTTCCACATTGAACAAATGTGACACGACCTATGACTGCTGCACCTCTCCTAGCTTGTGCTGCTGGGTCTGGTGCCGTGCTCCATCCTTGAGTGGAGATGATCAGACTGGGTGGGTCATTGGGCTAATCCGGGGGGGACATGGACCTGCTCCGCATGGGTCAGTAGGCCTGTTGCAGTGTTCCTTCTTTCTTATGTTCTTATGTAAGTTGATAAACAAGAACATATTGTTCCAGAACCTGATACTGCATCTGTGTCCTTTTAATAATAATAATATCTTTATTTCTACAAGTACATGTACAAGGTATACAGTCCTAGCTGACATCAATGACATACTACTATACAGAAAGCCGCTTGTTATGCTGAACATTTCCCGCAAATTAGGTCAATTTTGTCCCAGGATACGACGCACACCAGTCGACTAACACCCAGGTACCTATTCAACCCTTAAACTGTCCAAACATAGATCTACGTTCACATGCGTAGTGCTCCAAAAGTAGATCTACGTTTTTTTTTTTTTTACATATTTTCAAATATAACCAAAAAAAAGTAGATCAAAGTTTTTTTTACACGTTTTCAAATGTAGAAAAGAGAAAAGATTACTTTTTTTACATACTTTCAAATGTTGAAAAAACGTAGATCTACGTTTGGACAGTTTAAGGGTTAACTGAGAGGTGAACATGGACAGCAGGTGTTTTAAGGAAACACGCCGTAATGTTTCCAGCCGTGCTGGGGATCAACCCCCGGCAGTATGTGAGCTGAGTGCGCTAGCATCCAGCTACGGGACACTTCACATTTTGTCGGTAATTCTACCATTATTAGTAATTTTCTCATTGTTTGACCATCCGTCTATACACAAAGCTGTCTGAAGTTAAAGCACGTATGTTAATGGCGAGGAAGTGTAAACAAGAGAGGAGAGAGACGGGGCGGTGGCCGGGATTTCTCTAGGTTACCTGTTGTTATTTTCTTTCACAGGAAATGCTAGAAAAATTATTCTTTGTCGCGTTATGGTCACACGATGACTCAGTGGAGCTGGTGGGTTGACCCAGACCTTCCACTGCCTTGATTGTTCACCTCTGTAGACACTGTTCACCTCTGTAGACACTGTTCACCTCTGTAGACACTTGATTGTGATTATTTCATTAAAAATTATAATAAACAAAGTAATCATGTAACGATTATTTTATTAAGTGTTAATTTATTAGCAAAGTAATGTAACTATTATTTAGTTTAAACTACTAACATTTCTTAACGTAATAATGTAACGATTATTGAATTAAAATCACTAACATTTTTTAACATAATCGAGTAACTGACAATTATTAACCAAGTAATCATGTATTAATCTTACCTTAAGTATGCAAGGTTAGATGCAGTCAGAGAGGGAACAATGTTACATGCAGCGCTACCTTAATATGGTAGCTACCGAAAATGGCGTTGATATCGCCACTGGCGTGTTAACTATTTGAGCTGTAATGTACAGCCTTTATGGTGGTATGTTCGCTCACAGGATAAGTGGTGCTGCACTATTAACTCGCCCCTCGGGGCAAGAGGTGAACATTCTTGGGACTCCATGCGTTAGTCTTGTCCACTCGGATGCCTTCCTTCTGTTCTTGAAGTATTCCTGTATTCACTTTAGTACGTTCATTGTTATTTCTGCTTTGCTCTTCCAGTTCGTTCATCAGTCTCTGGTGTCTTACTGTCCCAGATGCTCTGTCTGCCTGTGTCTGTTTCTCTCTCTCTCTCTCTCTCTCTCTCTCTCTCTCTCTCTCTCTCTTTACACACGGTTTGACAAGGTTAAGGATCCTTAGCTTTATTGACAAGCTATTTACAGGTTAAGAATTCCTAACTTTATTGGCAAGCTAAGAGCTGTTACCTACATCAGCTCATTTGAAAGCATTTTTGTTATGAGACATACAAGTAGGGAACAGGATGAAGTTGGAGCCATCTGTGGGCCAGCATTTCATTTGATCAACTGACTATCTCGTTGACATCATTATGCTGTACGAATGTGTTTCATACTCGAGTCATCCTGGGTATATATGATTTCAGATGGAGTGATGTTCTGGAAAAGGGTACAGCCAGAGTGAAGTTGCTGCTTTCTGCCCGTCTTGTGGCATAAAAGGTTGCTTCACGCTGTCCTCGAAGTGGATCCAAGTGTGGTACTTTGACAATATTGGCTGTACATAACCAGTAAAGCCCCCACATCCTCCTGTGTGACGCTTGCTGAAATGACAGATCTATCAGGTTGGTCCAGGAGAGAGATGCACGTCTTGCTCTATTCTCTCATCGGTCAAGCAGTCGCCCGAGGGAGGGGGGGGGGGGGGCAGGGCAGGCACCCAAGAAAGTGGAGCAATGCTCAGGTTGTCGTGAGCGTAATGTGCCAGTAAGACATCTTGCAACCCTCCTGTCAAGCAGATGCGAGTCTACCGGCGAAGAGTTAAGTTTGGCTTTGCCTTGTTTGCAGATGTTTACATGGTTTCTTCATGGCCAGTTTGGAGTCAAAAATTTCACAAGGATAATCACTTCTCCAGGGCAACACCTCCCATTTCTCCTGTACTGAACCGGCAATTCCCTCATGGTGCTCGAGGACCATCATCATTTGCGTTTTCTCAGGTTGCAAATGTAACTTGCCATCCATCTCTCTCTTCATTCTCTAGTGTAGTGTGTGAGTGTGTGTGTGTGGTGTGTGTCCCCTAGCGTAGTTTACCGGTCATGGTGTAGAGTAGCCTTGCTCTTAAAATGTCTAGAGTTCCGTAATATGCTCAAAAAGGTCTTTATTGGAGTAGCCTTGTATAATCGTTTTGCAATATTGAATGCATCCGCAGTGTGCTGTTACAGTATTACATATGTTGCCACAGACTGAGAACAAAAACAAACAGTATTATTCGACCTCTTGACATCTTTATGGTTGCACGGGTGATTACATAACAAGTGTCAAACTGTCAGCCTGAGTGGCGGACTTCCAGTGTAGTGTCAGTCAGAGCTCGTCGGGACAATGATATGGTCAAGTATACCATTAAAGGTCATCGCTAACGCCGAGCTTTCAAAGGTAACCTTTCAGCAGGAGCTACAGTTCCAATCACTTGGCCATTCATCTGTCATATAGTTAAGCTAGTGTTCATATTATTTAGCGCCAGTGTGTCTACACTTTCCTGTCCGGGGCTCTGAGGCAAGGATAAACCCCAAATGCAATACTTATTGACTTACGGTTCGCCACAATGGATATATCGGTGACCTGGATTAAATAAAGAGTACACGAGTATTATAGTGTGTAGATGACTGGTACCGCAGCACTACACCGACACGTTGCTAAATTAGACACATGTGAACCTCTTGGGTATGTTTATTGCTACGGTTATAGCTCCATCTCGGCACATATGCGTATTCTATTCAAGATTACATGGACAGACCACATCGATCAAGGTTGAGGGGAGACTGATAACTCATTCACCTCTTATACAACCAGGTTTAATAAATCAGATATCCCCCCCCCCTTTATTTATAGACTGATGAATCCCCAGTGTGGCGCAAACGATTCTCAATACAGCACCCACGCGATTGACATGTGTCTCATTTTTCCGTATCAATAGTGTGGCTTCCGTGGCCTAGTCAAGGATAGTGACCCCGCCACGCTCAGAGTGCGGGGGAGCTCAAAACCCCAGGTTCATTGAAGCAGCATGGGGTGGGACCCCTTGTAAACTCCCCCCGCAGACCAACCCCTTCCAAAGAGCCAAACAGCCCCAAATGGGCAAACCGATCATGGAAAAAAAAATTCCCAAACAGTGTCAAAAAACGTTTAGGAAAGGACAGTGCCCCTCGCTAGCGTGAAGGTACCACTCAGATTTCCTTATAGTTTTGCCATTTCCCCCGGGGGCACCCACTCGCCCCACGGCCTTTTCGGATTGCTTTTGTTCTTCGCAGCCCCCCCCCATCTCGCAGGACGGGGTGATCAATTCGGCTTCATGGTCCGGTGTCATAACAAAAGGGAAGTAGGTAAGCATGAGGAGGTAAAACGAATGTAAGAGAAGCCGCCACAGCCCTTGCCCATCAACGGGACCCCACGATGGGGGTCCGACGAAAATCAAAAGCGCTTCCCCGTGGAGCCACTAGGGGTACCCCGGAAAGGATGGAAGCAGTTGCCTGGGCTACCCTGTGCTGCCCCCATGGGGAAACCCCACTTGCCCCTATTCCCGGTTGAAGGGGGTGGAGCCGCCAGTTTCGGGGGGACCAGAGTCCAGTATATAAACCTGCCCCCTTGCTATAAATTGTCGCAGTATTGGGGGGCCCTTTGGGGCATGGGAAAAAATGTCCCCAAAGTTTCCCCAGAGGGGGTGAAAAGCTCATCACGCCCCCGGTCATAGAAAGGCCTTCCTCTTTCAGGGAAACAAGTTGCGATCCAAGGGGTGCCCCGCAGTATTCTGGGCCCGGCCCCGCCGGGGGGAAATGGGGAAGTGTGTGAGATGTAGGTTTGAGATGTTATTTAAGTTTTTTCATTTTATTGTATTTTGTTATTTTTTTATAAATAAAGTGTGGAGAGTTGTGTATTTATACCATTTGTCTTCAAAAAGGATTGATGTTTTTTTGTTTGTGTACAGGGTAGCAAGGAGGGGTTTGTTCCTGTGGGTGGGAAAGGGGGGGATCCTCCCTCTTTCTTTTTCGGCCCACCCACTTTCCCCATAACCCGGGGGGTGGGGCACACCCCCAAACCCCCCCACAAGAAACCTTCCCCCCCAAAGTTATTAAGGGTCTTCCTTTGAACCCCCCCCCCTCACCCCCCCCCCCTTAAACCCCCCCGGGCCCCTCCCTACCCCTCCCCAAACCTGAAAAGCTCCCCCCCCCCCCTTAAGGGGAAGACGTTACCCCCTCCTTTTCCCCCCTTCCCGCTCTGATCCCCCTTCAATTTTTTTTAGTTTTGGTTTTTATGTATATTTATGGCTATTATTGTTACCACAACAATTTGGTATTGATCAGTAAAAACCCGGCAAATTACCCAAGGATTCGAACCCATGTTGTTTTGGCCCGCTTCAAAGGTGGGGCGTCTGTGGTTTTTGCCCCCCTGAGGGGGCCAAAACAACATGGGCTCGAGGCCCTTTGGGTAGGGCGCAGTGGGTTTTTATTTTTGGCTTGAAAGCGGTGACCTACGCCCAAAATTTCTTTGTAAATGTTACTACGTTGCTACCCGTTGCATCAAAAAACCCTGAAGGACAGGTTTGAAAAAAATTCGGGTGTTTTGTTCTATAAATTTGGGGAGAAGTAAAAAAAATTAATGTTTTAGGAAAAGTCTTCAAGCCCGGTTAATCTATAACCCCAAAACCATTTAAAATGAACCTAGGGAAGTCCCTTTTGTGGAAACGACTTGCAGTTGAACAGACAGATGTTGTAGTGGGCCCGGTTTTGGCTTGGTTTTTTAAATATTTCTTTGGCCCGTTTGGGGAGAAATGCAGTGATAAACAAACCCGATGCAAAGTTGGGGGCCAGCCTCATGGCACTTCCCTTTATAGAACACAGCACCCCGGGTTTTTTGCTCGTTCCGGCAAAAGCTTTTGGTTTATATACATGGTAACCAAGTTTCTTCCCCGTTTTCCCCCCCCAAAACGCCCATAACATGTGTTAAAAAGGGGGAAAATAAACTGTTTGTCAACGTTTCCATTAAACAAATTTCAAGTTAATAAATTGAAATGTTATTTTGTTTGGGGAGTGAATCTTGTCTTTTCTGCGTTTTGGGCCAAACCCGTTTGGGGTTTCCTTTTGTTTTGACAAACCCGTTTTAGTTCCTTCAGGGTGACAACCCCCTTTTGGCCCCTTTATTTTTGAACAAACCCGTTTTTTTCCTTCAGTTTGCAAAACCCGTTTTAGTTCCCTTCGGTTATGACACCCCCCGGGTTTTAGTTTTCCCTTTAGTTTGACACACCTTTTTAGTTCCCATTTTTTTTTTCAACACCCGTTTTTTGTTCCTTCATTTTTGAAAACCCCCGTTTTTGTTCCTTTTTATTGTGGGCACAACCGTTTTAGTTTTTTCAGTTGTGGGCACACCTGTTTTTAAAATTTCCCTTCCCGTTTAGACCCACCCGTTTTAGTTTCTTTTAGGGGTGAAAAACACCTTTTTTTTGTTCCTTCAGTTTTTGAAAACCTGTTTTTGTTCCTTCAAGTTATTTACACACCTGTTGTAGTTTTTTCGTTTTTGACACACCATTTTTGTTCCTTCATTTTAACACCGTTGTGTTTTCCCTTTAGTTATGACACAACCCGTTTTTTTTCCTTCATTGGACACAAACCCGTTTTTGTTTCCCTTTAGTTAGACCACCTGTTGTAGTTCCTTTTAGTTTTGACCCCTTTTTTGTTCCCTTTAGTTGAAAACCTGTTTTAGTTTTCCCTTTAGTTGTGGACACACCTGTTTTAAATTCCTTATTTTTGAAAACACCTGTTTTTGTTCCTTTGTTGTGACCAAAACCTGTTTTTTGTTTTTTCAGTTGTGAAAACCTGTTTTTGTTTCTTCAGTTGTGACACACCTGTGTTTTGTTTCCCTTTAGTTATTTTTACACCCGTTTTTTTTTTTCCCTTCCCGTTATACACACCCGTTTGTTCCCTTCCCGTTTTGACACCCCTTTTTTAGTTCCCTTCATTTTTGGGCAAACCTTTTTTGTTCCCTTTAGTTATGCCCGCCTGTTTTTAGTTTCCCTTTAGTTGAAGACTGAGAACTTTTTGGCAATTTTTGGAGTCTTTATTTGGGGGTTGCTGAAAAAGGGCCTTTGGATTTTAAACTGAAAGAAAATAGAGGATGGGTGTGGTGGGAAAAAAATTTAGGTTGCAAAACTAGGGTTGGAAAAGTAAATTTTCAAGACCCTTCATATGAAATTTAAATAAAGACAATAGATATGTCAGCAAACAAAGGGAGAAAGCCAAGGGGGCCCAAAGGCCCGCTTTCCCTTTAAGGGCAAATTTACTAAAAGAAGGAGTGTAAAGAAAAAAGATAGATGAGCTAAGATTAATTTCAAGTACCGGAAACTAGTATCATTGCTAAAACGGGCCTGGGGTCCCAATTTTGGGAAAAAAAGAGAGATGCCTTTTGAATTTTAAAATACAAGGCTGAAAAATTTTTCCAACTGACAGGGTCAACCCGGAAAAGGGGGGGGGGAACGATGGGACGCAGGACCAAATTTTTAAATGTTTTTGTTAAAACAAGATTAAAAAAATTGAAGCTCAAACCAAAAATCATTTGGTTACGTTTTCCCCGGGGGGCCCGGAAAAAAATAATTTTGGGGGTGATTTTTCAGGGCCCCAAAATTTTTATAGGAAGTGCGGAAACTTCTATTGAAAAATTCCCTAAGGCCCCCAAAATACCCAAAATTATGTCAAGGGGGGGGTTTCAACAAGACGGGTTTTCCCGGGCCCAATTTGAAGGAAATTTTGAACTAAGGACTTCTTTATTTCGATTCAGGATTGTTTTTTAAAGCAGTTTTTGACAGGGCCAACTGAGGGAAAAAACCGCTTTTTACTTTGGGTTCCCTTTCCACAGGGAAACGCTTTAATAACCTTAGGTTTAAAGATGGCTTTTGGGGAAAAATGACCCAAAAACTCAGTTTTAAAAAATCATGGGAAATTCCCCCAAAAAATGGGAATCCCGCTCTGTCCCCGGGTTCCCATTTGGCCCGATTTTTATAGGCCCGAAAAATTACTTGGGGGGGGCTGAAATGGAAAAAAACCCGATTGGGGGCAGGTAGTTTGGGGATGGTTGCCGATATGCCCTTTTCCCCCCGGGATAGTTTTTAAACTGTTTGCCCAAAAAATTTTTCCCAAAAAAGGAAAACAGACCCGCAAAAAGATCCCAAATGGATGAACAATAGTTTTAAAACATCTCATTGGTCAAGAGAGGGCATTATAGGCAAATCAAAGAGGAGAGGTGCAATTAAGAAATAAATTATTCAGTTAAAGAGAGAAATAAAGGGAAATAAGAAAAGCAAAAGAGTTTTAATGAGGTTAAAATTGCAAGAGAATCGAAGACTAACCCAAAGGATTCTTTCAGGTATACAGAAGTAAGATCAGGGACAAGATAGGGCCCACTCAAAAGTTACTGGGTCAGCTCCAGACGTGATCAGGAAATGTGTAAAATTTTTAAACAATACTTCCTCTCAGTTTTTACTCAGGAAGATACTAGCGATATTCCAAAAAAATAAATTAGTAAAACAGGATGATAAACTATGCACGATTAGGGTCACAAGTGACATGGTTCTTAGGCAAATTAATAAATTAAAACCTGACAAACCCCCAGGCCCTGGATGAACTGTATGCAGGGTTCTAAAGGAATGTAAAAAAGGAGCTTAGCAAACCTCTGGTAAACTTTTTTAATATTAATACAGACTGGCATGGTGCCAAGTAAGTGGAAAAAGGCAAATGTGATACCTATTTTCAAAGCAGGTGAAGGTCCTTAGCTTCGAACTATAGACCAATAAGCCTTACCCCCATAGTGGGAAAATTTATGGAATCAATAATTTCCGAGGCAGTTCGTAGCCACCCTTGAAAAGCCAAATTAATCAACGAATCTCAGCATGGTTTTACCCAAAAGGGCGTTCTGCCTTACGAATTTATTAACTTTTTTCATTAAGGTATTTGAGGAGGGAGATCATGGTAATGAATATGATATTGTTTTATATGGACTTCAGTAAGGCTTTTGACTGGGTCCCACATCAGAGACTATTGAGGAAAATTAAGGCACATGGAATAGGAAGAGAAATTTTTTCCTGGATAGAGGCATGGTTGAAAAAAAGGCAGCAGAGAGTTGCATAAATGGGGAGAAATTTAGAGTGGGGAAGCATCACGAGCGGTTTTTCCACGGGGTCAGGTTGGGCCCCTGTTGTTCACAATCTACATAAAAGACATTGATGAGGGCATATAGAGCGACATAAGCAAAGTTTGCCGATGACACCAAATAGGCCGTCGAATTCATTCTGACGGGACATTAGAGCACTCCAGGAAGATTTGAATAGACCCGATGCAGTGGTCGGAAAAAGTGGCAGTGCAGTTTAATATTGACAAATGCAAAAGTCTGAATGTTGGACAGGAAAATAACCATACCCAATATAACTAAATAATGTCGATCTTAATATTACGGATTTCGAAAAAGATTTAGGAGTCCTGGCTAGCAGTAATCTGAAACAGACAACAGTGCATAAGTGTTGCAATAAAGCTAACAGAACCTTGGCTTCATATCAAGAAGCAAAAATAATAGGAGTCCTCAGGTTGTTCTTTAACTCTATATATCTTGGTTAGACCTATTTAATTATGCTGCCAGTTTTGGTCCGTTTTTTTAGAATGGAAATTTAAATGTTGGAAAAATTTGGAGGTGCAAGTTATCCCCCTGTATCAGAAATTTTTTT
>NC_069490.1:19552304-19569792 GCF_026875155.1 Cherax quadricarinatus | reverse complement strand
GTACTAAGGATAAGTCGGGCCCTTTTACTTTTAGGCCGGCAACGGGCCCCATTCTCCGGGGAGGTCCGTGGGTTGGCTGAATTTTTGGGAAATATCGTGAAAATTTCATGCGGCATAAACGGAAGGACTGCGCTAAAATTCCCAGATGGGGGTTTGATAACGTATCCCGTTGGGTACTAAGGTTACATCACGGGTGATAGTTACTAATTACATCCTATATGCTAAAGTGAGGCATGTAGTCCCGTGTGTACTTGTTGTGTCCAAGAGATGAGACACGTTTAATTGGTGCATGTTTTGGGTTTATCTCGGGAAGTCGTTGTTGCTGGTTACGACACAGTGTGCTTAGTTAAGTGTTCACAAGGGGCTTTGGGATAATTAGATTTTCATGCATCAATGCTTGCTCTTTTTGTCAAGCATACATATGTGCAATACCTGCGAGTGGCAGTAATCCAGTTAGTGAGACGTATCATACCTGTGCGAGTGTGTTAAGGGGCATGATCGCCATATATGCGTGGATATGTTGCGCGTGCTTACAGTGGTTTCAAATCAGTGGGCGTGAAAATTGAATATTTTAGTTCGGGTGACTATGGAAGCTGACGTGGCACCGGTCTGTAGTCAGTTTCCGTTGTACACTTGGGCTGATAATTGGAACCGTCTCGTGGATCTTCCGTTGCGACCCGTAGTTCGTGAAACAGTATATAAATTCTTCATAACATCTGCCGTCCGGTCTGTTTTGTGTACACGATGGTTACGCGATGTTCCGTCCTGTAAGCGATTGTGGGATTGAAGAAACTGTTTTTTCATGCTATTTATTTTTGTGAGCGTTAGAAGCCGTGGCTGTTGGCTCGGTAGACTTATTAGGTGGGTGGGTGGTGGGGGGGTTTGTCTCCCTTACGTGTCCTTAAATTGGACGTTATGGGGGGGGTCCCGATGATGTCGAAAGGGCACTGGGGGTGTTAGTATCAGATTTTATTCATACATCTTGGGTACTCCAGACAGCGGCAACGATTTTGAGGGCACACAGTATTATAGCGGTTATGTATCGAACGAAGTGTAGGAATCAGTGGTTGTTTGGAAATCGTTGGGAGCGTAGTTTTTCCTTATACGTACCGTAGTTTCCGTGTTGCATATTTATGGCATTTGTACGACGTGAAAGGTAAAAGGACTGGTCTCTCGTACGTGTTTTGCGTGTGTGGCTTGGTGTGAGTGTAATAAGTAAGGTGTGTTTGGTACGAGAAGTGTAATGAAGGTAAAATAAAAGATTATCTAGATTGTGTTTATTACCATTGGATTCATAGTATAGTTTTCATGTGTCAGACCGTGACGTTTAAATCTTAATTAAAAAAAATTAACTTTCGCTATATTAAATAGTATCCATTATGTTTTAAGGTCACGGTATGTTTAGAATAGATTAATGAACCCCATACGTATATGATGTGTAAATAACAAATTCAGCAATTATATTGGTCAAACACTCTTAACAAGCTCAATAATTACATCATTATCATAATGTTAATTAATGAGGTATTGATTTGTTTAGTCACTTGACAGTGGACATAGTTTCACTTATTTGGAGTTTGATGGTATTTTAGTTTTGTATTTTTCAGTATTCTCAAGTCCACTTAGTTGGAAACTGCATTTCTTCTTTCATGTTGAAGTTCAGTGTATATGATAATGTTGTTATTGCAGGTGATTTTAGTTTTATTTTTGATCGTGTTGAGTACTAGTTTTGTTCTTTGTCAAAGTTATATATATATATATATATATATATATATATATATAATATATATAAATATATATATATATATATATATATATATATATAATATTATATTTATATATATATATATGCATATATAAATTATATTGTCACGGTTAGCTAAGTTTCCTACCTATCTATGTATTATACATATATATATATATAATATATATATATATATTTATATATATATATATATATATGTATAATATATATATATATATATATATATATAAATATATATATAATATATATATATATATATATATATATATATAATATATATATATATATATATATATATATATAACCTGTTGTTGTTTTTGTTTTTTTCTGTTTTATTAATTATCCATTGCTGAAATGTTTTAAATAAAACATGAAAAAAAAACTTGCAATATGAACAGACTGACTGATGTTGACATTCGCTGCCTGACTGCAGTGGAGGGTGTGGTTGTGCTCTGCACCCCTCTGCTGTTTTCAAGGCGAGCTCTCATAGCAACAACATGGCATTTAGTGTACGGCGTAGAGTGAAATACTGTCGGCGTTGAGCTGCTTCGTGGGGCGATTTCCCCTTCTAACGCACAAGTGTTGCTACCGACGATCATCAGAGAGACATAACGGAATACAGGACGACGAGGTATATGGTGTAGCCCTGAATGGGGCCTACAGAATCTTCGTTAAGTTGAATTCGACAGCTGTGTATGAGTGGCTGTCTGTGGAGTGACATAGTTGAAGATACCATTGTGGTGAATGATGGCATGCCAAGAATTGTGTAGAGCCAGAAATGGCGACTTTGCCGGTGACGGGGAAGGAAGTACTTGTGCAGCATGAGGTGAAGGCGCTGGAGGAAGAGCTGGACTAGGTTTTTGAAGACTTTAACTCCATCTGTGGAGGATGACGACCCTATACGGGAGACCGTCACTGCGTTGCAAGGAGAGAGTGATGGGACGTGCAGAGGGAGGAAGGAGGAGATCAGCAGGCAGAGAGAGAAGTCGCCGTGCTCTGTGCAACATGAAACAGTGGAGGTAGAAGTTCATTGTGAGGAATCCTCGGAAGACAGCATGGCGGTGGAGGGCGTCACTAGGAAGGAGCGGCAGCGTCAGACTCAGATGATGTCCTGACGCCGGCGCAGAGGTCTGGGAGGAAGGATGAATATTCTCGAAGTAGCCATGATAAGAGCATCGAAAGAAGGGGGCAGGGTGGATGGTGCAAAATCATGTGTTGACCCTGGGGCAGGAGGCCTGGGAAGGATGAGAGGAAGGAGAACTGGAAATTTTAAGAAGGCCTTAGGTGTATGACTGTGAATGTGAATGGACTGTGTAATAGAGTGAAGAGGAATGTTTTCGTATGCTCCTGTGTAAATATAGAGTGGACGTCGTATTTCTACAGGAGAGGGAAGAGTGCTAGTGGTGGCAGGGTTTAAGGTTTCGACTCTTCCATCTGCACGTTTGAAAGGTGGTGTGGGTTTATTGATAAAGGAGGCGAGCCCGTTTGTGTTGATACTAAGTGAGGGGGAGGGGGGGGGAGGTTGTTGCATTTGGATGGGAGGTGGATGGGGCAGAGGGTAACATTTGTAAGTGTGTATGTGCCAGTGGAAAACGATATGAAAGTAAAGAGGGATTTTGTATATGATCTAGTTTTAGCCTTACGTGGTTTACCTGCGGTGGCCATCGTTGGTGGGGACTGGAATTGTGTAATTAGGAGGGCTGATGTGGAATCACAAGGGGCAGGGCACATTTTGGCAGCCTTACGAAATCTCTTGGTGGATGTTCAGTTGAGTGATGTGCTAGGTGGGGGGCGTGGGAGGTAGAGCATACTTTCGTGAGGAGAGGTTACGCGGCTAGGTTAGATAGGTTGTACATATCTCACGGGGTTTTGTCAAAGTTTGTCCGTACAATAGAAGTAGCTTTCTCAGATCATCGGGCGGTAGTGGCAGAGGTGGAGTGGGAGTCATTAGCTAGTATCTCTATGAGTCTATGGATACTGGAAGTTAAATACGAATGTGTTACAAGATGAGGAGGGGTTGGGGGGTTTTACAGCAATGTGGGAGGGGTTAAGTGAGGAGGTAAAAGGGTGGAGGATGTGGTGACGTGGTGGGATGGTGTGGCTAAGGAATGGATTCGTCATTGTTACATGCGGAAGGGACATGGATCAATTCTTTAAAATATGGGCTCATTAACTATTTGGAGGACAGGTTAAGGGTTGTTATGTAAGGGGGGCGGTGAGGGTACTTATCCTATGGACGACATTATGGTAATTAAGGGGGGGTTGCATGAAATCCAGGACGAGAGGTTCCAAGCGGTGAGAGTAATGGCGGGGGTGAGGAGGTGTTATGGGGAGAAAGACCGTCGTCGTGTGTATTGCATAGGCAACAACAACGACAGCGGGCAATAGCTATTCCATGGTTGGAGGTTCATGAGTCGGTGGTGGGTAAAAGGCTGGGACGGGTTTTACAAACTACAGATGGGATAGGGGTGTTTGCGGATAAGTGGTATGAGCAGTATTGGCAAGAGGAAGGGTAGGAGCTGGGGATTTAGAACGGGTGTGTGGGAGTGTGATATGTCGGTTGGGAAACAGTGATAGGGAAGCACTGGGTGAGGAAATAACTGAGGAGGAAATATGGAGAGCTTTAAGTGAAATGCAAAAGGGCAAAGCACCGGGAATCGATTGTCTACTGGGAGAGTTTTTCAACAGCATTGGGATCTAATGAAGGGGTTTTTGGTTAGGTTATTAAATTTGATGAAGGAGAGGGGCAAGTTGGAGAAAAGCAGGCAACAGCTGTAGTAGTCTTGGTACCGAAGGGTAAGGGCAGCATACCCTTAGGGACTACCGGGGAATATCGTTGTTATGAGCGGATTATAAATTGTTTGCTAAAATTTTAGGAAATAGGTTTAAGTGCGTAGTAGGGCGGGTTGTATCGAGAACTCAGTTTTTGGGTTGCCAGGGAGGTCTATGGTGGAGGGCATGGGTTACTATGGATTTCGTTGAAGAAAAAAGGGGATGGGAGGGCTTGGTTGCTCTAGACTGGCAATGAGCATATGATAGAGTGGAGCGAGAAGCATTGAGATTATCCTTAGGGGACAGGGTTTTGGGAAGAAATAGTGGGATGGGTAGATGCGTTATATCGTGGGGCAATGGCGAAGGTACAGATTAATGGAAGATTGGGGGGAGGATTGTAATGGGTAGGGGACTTAGACAGGGTGTCCTATGTCACAGCTTTTGTTTGCGTGCATACAGGACCCCTTTTATAGAATGGCAGAGCAGCAAATGGACATTAGTGAGGAGAAGGGTGTGGAGTTGGGAGGGTTTGGCCAGTTCTAATAGGGTATGTAGATGATACTACTGTTCTGGTTAGGGAGGGGATGTCAATGGACGCCTAGATGGGTAGTCAACATGTTCGCAGGTGCAATTGGTATGAGAGTGAATTCAGAGAAGTCCATGGTCATGGGGTTAGGAGCTGGGGTGGGGAGGTTGAGTGGGGTATGTAGTTGTGACGAAGTGGGTGGCTTTGTTAAAAATTTGTGGTCTTATCTATGCAGATGATCTGGATGTTGCACGTGTGGAAAACACGGTTAGGTTGGTAGACAGGATTCTGGGTCACTTGGGAGCATTGCGGCCTTATCATTTGGCCCTTGTGCAGCGTGCCATTGTTATTAACGTCTTATTGTATAGTAAGGTTTGGCACGTGGCAGCCGTGTTCCCTTTAACTGGGACGGCAATTGCAAATATACTTAGACGGGTTTTAAATTCTTGTGGGGTTCGGTCTGTGATTGTCTTAAAAGGGATGTGGTAATGTTACCTGTGCGTCAGGGGGGTTTGGGTTTGATGGATTTAAAGCAGAGGTTAAATGTATCTTCACTAAGAGGGAGGTGATGAGGGAGGGGGTGGGTGGGGTTGTTTGGGTCAAGATACACAGTAGATTGAAACGTATGTATTCTGGGGTTCTGGTGTGTGAATGTGAAACTTTTTTTGGGGGCTCTTGTGTTGGCTCGGGATCTGGGGAAGGTGAAAATAGGTGGGCTGTTTAGGATGTTAGGGGGGAGGGTAGTAGCACCGTGTAGGGATTTTCCCCATGTATGACTTGGAAAGTATATGGGGTAGGTCAGTAGGTTAAAGTTGCATCCCCGTGGGCGTGAGGTGATGTATCATTTTTTGAATGGGATTTTACCGTCGGGTGTGGTTTCACGGGATAGACGGGTGGTTGAGGTGGGGTCTTTTGGAATATGTGGAGGGGAGGATTCGGCCTTCCACTTAGTGAAATTTTTGTGGGGGGAGGGGGTTTTGGTTGAGCAGGGTGGTGCTGCATAGGATAAGGGGTAAAAGCATTTCTGTTCTGCACGCATTAAGTTTTCATGTGGGGGGTATGGATGAGAGTATTATTAGGGCTGTGGGTACATTATGGTAGATTATATTTACATATTGTGGGGAAATGCGGGGAAAAGGGGGTTAGCGAGGTGAAGCGGCGGGTATTAGGGGTTACGTTTTATAAAACATTGTGTCGAAACAGGATATTATGGGCGGAGGTGAGAAAGGGATTTCCAGTGGGATACAGAGAACTAACGTTAGGGGTATTATTAGACTTGTAAATCGGGAAGGAGGGGTGGGATAGGGATAGTGTATGCTACTTTGGGAAGGGATGTCAGGGTAATAAATGGGGTTGCCTCCTGGGATTGACAGTTGCTAAGGATGTGTGTGATTTGATGGGAGTGAGAGTTGTTGAACTAACTCACTTTTTCTGAGGTGTAAGGAATATTATCATTGGCAGTTATTGTCACCTGGTTGAGGTGACATTATGTTATAACTTTATCTCTTTAATTATGTAAAAAATTTTTATCCCATGTAATGTGTCTTGGTGTTATTGTAAACACCGATGATTATTTATTTAAGGATTCCTTAAATGTTTTGTAAGGATGTACGTAAGCATGTTAGTATATAAACATTTTAATTGTATCAAAAGGGTATTTAGTGGTAGGATGTGGATGGTGTGGTTTGGGAGGAGTAGAGTCATTATGACTGGACCTGAGTCTTGCTAGTAGAGATTTGTAACCTGTAACCATACTGTCTACCTATATATGTAGTTGTGCATAATTTAAAATGATCAGTGTAACTTGTCATAATAATGAGGCATTCTTACCTGTTTTTTAACAAGTGGCACGTTTTGGTATTGTGTATAGTATAATGTAAGATCTTGCCTGAGGTGTTCTTGCTTATATATTGTTACAGATGTTTTTCACAAGTTCATTATATATGATTAAGTGAATGAGATTTCGATTTTGTGTATAGCCAGGTGAAACTGGACAGTTTCACTTGGGGCGGGGGGGGAGGGTAGGAGTGCAAGCAATGTCTGCAATAGCATGTCATGAAGATTGAGACACTTATGCAGCATATGGGAATCTTATATCAGGAAACGTTTCGCCACACAGTGGCTTCATCAGTCCAATACAAAGAGGAAGGCGTAAGGAGAGGAGGAGAATGAGGTAATCAGTCCCTCAACCTGGAGTCGATGTGTTCAGTCCATCAATCTTGTAGAATGTACAGCATAGGGCCGTAGACGTGGCTTATATACTGCAGTGAGGTGACGTGAAGCAGGTGGAGGCGGGTCATAGTGGTACCATCCACTAGTCGAAGTAGGTCTTCGTCCAAAGGTTGAACAAGTGTTGAAGAATTCTTTGTAACAAGATCCCATGATTCTGCAGTGTCTGACAGTTGTGACGAATGGTTTGAAAAACCGACAAGTTGAAGATTGAGACACTTATGCAGCATATGGGAATCTTTATTCAGGAAACGTTTCGCCACACAGTGGCTTCATCAGTCCAATACAAAGAGGAAGGCGTAAGGAGAGGAGGAGAATGAGGTAATCAGTCCCTCAACCTGGAGTCGATGTGTTCAGTCCATCAATCTTGTAGAATGTACAGCATAGGGCCGTAGACGTGGCTTATATACTGTAGTGAGGTGACGTGAAGCAGGTGGAGGCGGGGTCATAGTGGTACCATCCACTAGTCGAAGTAGGTCTTCGTCCAAAGGTTGAACAAGTGTTGAAGAATTCTTTGTAACAAGATCCCATGATTCTGCAGTGTCTGACAGTTGTGATGAATGGTTTGAAAAACCGACAAGTTGAAGATTGAGACACTTATGCAGCATATGGGAATCTTTATTCAGGAAACGTTTCACCACACAGTGGCTTCATCAGTCCAATACAAAGAGGAAGGCGTAAGGAGAGGAGGAGAATGAGGTATCAGTCCCCTCAACCTGGAGTCGATGTGTTCAGTCCATCAATCTTGTAGAATGTACAGCATAGGGCCGTAGACGTGGCTTATATACTGTAGTGAAGTGACGTGAAGCAGGTGAGGCGGGGTCATAGTGTACCATCCACTAGTCGAAGTAGGTCTTCGTCCACTACTTCGACTAGTGGATGGTACCACTATGACCCCGCCTCCACCTGCTTCACGTCACCTCACTACAGTATATAAGCCACGTCTACGGCCCTATGCTGTACATTCTACAAGATTGATGGACTGAACACATCGACTCCAGGTTGAGGGACTGGTTACCTCATTCTCCTCCTCTCCTTACGCCTTCCTCTTTGTATTGGACTGATGAAGCCACTGTGTGGCGAAACGTTTCCTGAATAAAGATTCCCATATGCTGCATAAGTGTCTCAATCTTCAACTTGTCGGTTTTTCAAACCATTCATCACAACTGTCAGACACTGCAGCATCATGGGATCTTGTTACAAAGAATTCTTCAACACTTGTTCAACCTTTGGACGAAGACCTACTTCGACTAGTGGATGGTACCACTATGACCCCACCTCCACCTGCTTCACGTCACCTCACTACAGTATATAAGCCACGTCTACGGCCCTATGCTGTACATTCTACAAGATTGATGGACTGAACACATCGACTCCAGGTTGAGGACTGATTACCTCATTCTCCTCCTCTCCTACGCCTTCCTCTTTGTATTGGACTGATGAAGCCACTGTGTGGCGAAACGTTTCCTGAATAAAGATTCCCATATGCTGCATAAGTGTCTCAATCTTCAACTTGTCGGTTTTTCAAACCATTCATCACAACTGTCAGACACTGCAGCATCATGGGATCTTGTTACAAAGAATTCTTCAACACTTGTTCAACCTTTGGACGAAGACCTACTTCGACTAGTGGATGGTACCACTATGACCCCGCCTCCACCTGCTTCACGTCACCTCACTACAGTATATAAGCCACGTCTACGGCCCTATGCTGTACATTCTACAAGATTGATGGACTGAACACATCGACTCCAGGTTGAGGGACTGATTACCTCATTCTCCTCCTCTCCTTACGCCTTCCTCTTTGTATTGGACTGATGAAGCCACTGTGTGGCGAAACGTTTCCTGAATAAAGATTCCCATATGCTGCATAAGTGTCTCAATCTTCAACTTGTCGGTTTTTCAAACCATTCATCACAATAGCATGTCATGCAAAACTCATGTCATAATTATTTAAGATGTCTAATGTTGTTCATTCTCTGTAGGATGTGATGTATAGATTATCTCCGGCAGTGTAAATAATCTGTCTGCAGGAGGGAACATTGTGTAAATTTATTTATTTTGGTAAGTTTATGTATATAGCGTGTTTTTTAGGGTGATATATATTATATGACTCTAATTACCATCAATTACTGTTGATGGTTATGAGTGGTGACGGCAGACAGTTTCTAGGCATGTGGGAGGGGGGGTTGAAGTCTCAGTGGTAGTGTATTAAATCCACCACCGTGCACGGTATTGATTAACATCATATGGTATATGAGGGTTAGGGTGTGGATTGTGTTCTATGGTGGATGTGAGCGATCATGTTCGGACATTCCTTGTATTATAGTGTCAGCCGTTTAGCTGGCTGGATTGTGTTTATATATTTTGTCATTGAAGTTCTTCATGCTCTTATAAATGTATAAGAGATTTGTCACTGAGTATACTAAGGTGAAAGTGGCATGTTTTCACGAGGGGGGGTGGAGTGTAAGCATTACTGGGTGGGTATCTATCGGCTTTTTTATATTCCCATCTTTTCACGTGAAGCACAGTACGTATAAGCAGTGTTTGATTTGAGTGCAGCCAGTTCTTATGTCATTATATATGTGCTCTTCAGTATTTGTGTAGTCACAGTTGATTATTGTTCACTGCCTGTATCATGTTACATATTGATTATGTACCCATATTTTTTGTACCTGAGTTAAAAAAAAAAAAAAGACTGATGTTGTAGTGGCAGGCTTAGGCTTGGTTGCAAATACTTCTAGCAGTTTTTTTTTTTATATTTTATTTAAAAAATTACAATACAAGGTGGAAATATATTAAAAGGTACACAAAATGAGTTAAATTACGAATCCCCAGTTTTCCTACACAAAAATGACTACACCAGACAAAAGTGTTCTGAACCCTGTCATTCCACTCGCAATACGAGTTATAACAGAATGATATACCTGTAAAAAGCTTAAACTTTTTGTTACGATTTCACACCCCCCCCAACTGCAAAGAAATATAACCATCACCAACCTGATGCATCTTAACTTGACATTAAAGGATACATAGTAATTATACTATCACGAGTGATACAGTAATACCATAGACACAAAAATTATTAATAATAATATTAACAATGGGATACATGTCTTTACTTAACAAAATGACACCTCAACCTGGAGAAAGAAAAACACTTCAAATGATTAATATAAACTATTTGTTACGATTTCATACCCCCCCAACTGCAAAAGAAATATAACCATCACCAACCTGATTGCATCTTAACTTGACATTAAAGGATACATAGTAATTATACTATCACGAGTGATACAGTAATACCATAGACACAAAAATTATTAATAATAATATTAACAATGGGATACATGTCTTTACTTAACAAAATGACACCTCAACCTGGAGAAAGAAAATACACTTCAAATGATTAATATTTCTAAGAAGGTTGCAACAATGAATGTCAACAACTCCCAAAGGCAACTTATGTGCAATTATCTTAGCATGTAACCCCTAAATTGAAGTTTTTTTAAGAAATCTTTGAAAAAGCCTTGAAACGTCGAAATATTCCAAAAAATATGATTTCCGCTGATTTTTCAACATTTAAATATATTTAACACGATTTAGAGAGCCTTGGATTGTTTTCTAACAAACGTCATTTTTTAGATAAAATTCATAGATTTTAACACTTTTGAATCAGAATGACTGGTGCAAATTAATTTTATGCTAAAAGTAAGCAAAATTAAGCAATTTTTGTTAACTAATTTATAAATATATATTATAACTAAAAAAATTGAAGATTTTGAAGAAATGCTTCAAAAAGTCTTAAGCAGTCGAAATATGCCAAAAAATATGATTATTGAAGATTTTTCAACATTTAGACATATTCTACACATTTATAAAAAAAAAAACAATAAAAATTGATGAAAATCAATATTAATTTAGAATATTTCATACATTTTTTTTAAAAACACTTGAAATATTAAAAAACTTAGAAAAATGTGCTGAAATGATATCTTATTGCATATTTCGATGATTTAGAGCATTTTGAAGGCTTTTCTGATAAACTGGATTTTCTCACTCAATTATATAGATTTTCACGCTTTTAAACGAGAATTATTGCTGCAATTGAATTTTATGTTAAAAATCAGCAAAATTATGCTTTTTTTTGAAGAACTTCGTAAATACATATTTTAAATAAAAAATTAATGTTTTTCAAGGGATCTTGGAAAAATATTTGAATCGTCGAAAAATGCCAAAAAATATGATTTTCGATTATTTTTCAAGATATAACTTTATTTTACACATTTTTAAAGATATCTAATAAAATCTATAAACATATATTTCATATATTTTCTAAAAAATACCTGAAACATTAAGAAACTCAGAAAACTGTGCTAAAATGATATTTTATTGCATATTTCGACGGATTAGAGCGTTTTGAAGACTTTTTGACGAACCATGTTTTTTAGCTAAAATTCACAGATTTTCAAACATTTAAATCAGAATTACAGCCGCAATTGAATTTTATGCCAAAAGAAGGCAAAATTATCCTATTTTTGTTAAGTGCTTTGTGAAAACATTTTATATATAAAAAATGAAATTTTTCAAGAAATCTTTGTAAAAGCCTTGAATCGTCGAAATATGCCAAAAAATATGATTTCCGATGATTTTTCAACATTTAAATATATTTAAGACATTTTCAAAATATATCAATAAAAATCGTTCAGAAATCAGCATTAATTTTGAATATTTCATATGTATTTTAAAAAATTCTTGTAACATTAAAAAATGAGAAAAACGTGCTAAAATGATATTTTATTGCATATTTCGATAATTTAGAGTGCCTTGGATTGTTTTCTAACAAACATAATTTTTTAGATAAAATTCATAGATTTTAACACTTTTGAATCAGAATGACTGGTGCAAATTAATTTTATGCTAAAAGTAAGCAAAATTAAGCAATTTTTGTTAACTACTTTGTAAATATATATTTTAACTCAAAAAATTAAGATTTTGAAGGAATGCTTCAAAAAGTCTTCAGTAGTCGAAATATGCCAAAAAATATGATTATGGAAGATTTTCAGCATTTAGACATATTCTACATATTTATAAAAAATCCCAATAAAAATTGATAAAAATCAATATTAATTTAGAATATTTCATATATTTTTTTTTTAAAAACACTTGAAACATTAAAAAACTTAGGAAAATATGCTGAAATGATATTTTATTGCATATTTCTACGATTAGAGCGTTTTGAAGGCTTTTGTGTTAAACCAAATTTTCTTGCAAAAATATATAGATTTTCACACTTTTAATTCAGAATTACTGCTGCAATTGAATTTTATGCTAAAAATAAGCAAAATTATGCTATTTTTTCCGAAGTACTTCGTAAATGCATTTTTTAAATAAGAAAAATGATGTTTATCAAAAAATATTGGAAAAATCTTCAATCGTCGAAATATGCCAGAAAATATGATTTTCGACGATTTTTCAAGATATATCTATGTTTTACACATTTTTTAAAAAATCTGATGAAAAGACAAACATCATTATTAATTCCAAATATTTCGTATATTTTCTTAAAAATACCTGAAACATTAAAAACTCAGAAAACTGTGCAAAAATGACATTTTATTGAACATTTTTACTAGTTAGGGCTTTTTGAAGACATTTTCACGAACCACGTTTTTAGCTAAAATTCAATGTTTTGGTATTTTTAAAAAAATATATGAAATATTCAAAATCATTCCTGTATTTCATCGAAATTTTATGGCCTTTTTGAAAATATGTAATATACTTTTTAAAATGTTGAAAACGCTCAAAAAATTTGAATTCCATCAGTAATTCTGATAAAAAGTTTGAAAATGTATGAATTTTAGCTAAAAAATCAGGTTTGTCTGAAAAGTGCACTCAACACTCCAAATCATCGAAAAATGCAGTAAAACATCATTTTACCATATTTTTCGATTTGTTCAATGCTTCAGGTATTTCATTTATTTCAGGTATTTCATATATTTTTTAAAAATACCATAAGCATTGAAAAAATCGAAAAATATGGCAAAATGATGTTTCACTGCTTATTTCGACGATTTAGAGCATTTAGAACACTTTTCAGACAAACCTGATTATTTAGCTAAAATTCATGGATTTTCAAAACTTTTTTCTCAGAATTGCTGATGGAATTGAATTTTATGCTGAAATTAACTTAAATATGACATTTTAGTGTAGTATTGTGTCAATAAATATTTCAAGTGTGATTATCCATATATTTCAGCTAAAAAGTAAGGTTTAAATGAAAAGTACTGTAAATGCTGAAAATCGTCGAATTATGCAGTAAAACATCATTTTACAACATTTTTCGATTTTTTCAATCCTTTAGATATTTCATATATTTCAGGTATTTCAAATATTTCATATATTTTTTTAAAAATAGCAAAAGCATTGAAAAAAATCGAAAAATATGGCAAAATGATGTTTTACTGCATATTTCGATGATTTAGAGAATTTAGAACACTTTTCAGACAACCCTGATTTTTTAGCTAAAATTCATGGATTTTCAAACTTTTTTATCAGAATTACTGATGGAATTGAAATTTTCGAGCCTTTTCAACATTTTAAAGTATATTACATATTTTTCAAAAAGCCCATAAAATTTCGAAGAAATTCAGAAATAATTTTGAATGTTTCATATATTTTTAAAAAAATACTAAATGCTTGAAAAAAAAAACGATAAATATGGCATAATGATGTTTTACTGCATATTTCGACAATTTAGAGCATTTAGAACACTTTTCAGACATACCTGATTTTTTAGCTAAAATTCATGGATTTTCAAACTTGATAATCAGAATTACAGATGGATTTGATATTTTCGAGCCCTTTCAACATTTCAAAGCATATTACATATTTTTCAAAAAGCCCATAAAATTTTGATGAAATTCATATATAATTTTGAATATTTCATATATTTTTTAAAAATACCTGAAGCATTGAAAAAAATTCGAAAAGTATGGCAAAATGATGTTTTTCTGCATATTTCGACGATTTAGAGGATTTAGAACACTTTTTAGACAAACCTGATTTTTTAGCTAAAATTCATGGATTTTCAAACTTGTTTATCAGAATTACTGATTGAATTGAAATTTTCGAGCCTTTTCAACATTTTAAAGTATATTACATATTTTTCAAAAAGCTCATAAAATTTCGATGAAATTCAGAAATAATTTTGAATATTTCATATATTTTTCAAAAATACCAAAAGCATTGAAAAAATCGAAAAATATAGGAAAATGATGTTTTACTGCATATTTCGACGATTCAGTGCATTTAGAACACTTTTCAGACAAACCTGATTTTTTAGCTAAGATTCATGGATTTTCAAACTTTTTTATCAGAATCACTGATGGAATTCAAATTTTCGAGCCTTTTCAACATTTTAAAGTATATTACATATTTTTGAAAAACCCCATAAAATTTCGATGAAATTCAGAAATAATTTTGAATATTTCATGTATTTTTTAAAAAATACCAAAAGCATTGAAAAAATCGAAAAATATGGCAAAATGATGTTTTACTGCATATTTCGACGATTTAGAGCATTTAGAACACTTTTCAGACAAACCTGATTTTTTAGCTAAAATTCATGGATTTTCAAACTTGATTATCAGAATTACTGATGGATTTGATATTTTCGAGCCTTTTCAACATTTCAAAGCATATTACATATTTTTCAAAAAGCCCGTAAAATTTCGATGAAATTCAGAAATAATTTTGAATATTTCATATATTTTTTAAAAAATACCTGAAGCATTGAAAAAATCGAAAAATATGGCAAAATGATGTTTTACTGCACATTTCGACGATTCAGAGCATTTACAACACTTTTCAGACAAACCTGATTTTTTAGCTAAGATTCATGGATTTTCAAACTTTTTTATCAGAATTATTGATGGAATTGAATTTTATGCTGAAAGTAACTTACATATGACATTATAGTGTAGTATTGTGTCAATAAATATTTCAAGTGTGAAAATCCATGTATTTTAGTTAAAAAATTATTTTTATCGTCGAAATATGCAGTAAAACATCATTTTACAACTTTTTTCGATTTTTCTCAATGCTTCAGGTATTTCATATATTTCACGTATTTCATATATTTCATATATTTTTAAAAATAGCAGAAGCATTGAAAAAATCGAAAAATATGGCAAAATGATGTATTACTGCATATTTTCATGATTTAGACCATTTTATAACACTTTTCAGACAACCCAGATTTTTTAGCTAAAATTCATGAATTTTCAAACTTTTTTCTCAGAATTGCTGATGGAATTGAATTTTATGCTGAAATTGACTTAAATATGACATTTTAGTGTAGTATTGTGTCAATAAATATTTCAAGTGTGAAAATCCATATTTTTCAGCTAAAAAGTAAGGTTTAAATGAAAAGTACTCTAAATGCTGAAAATCGTCGAATTATGCAGTAAAACATCATTTTACAACATTTTTCGATTTTTTCAATGCTTTAGATATTTCATATATTTCAGGTATTTCAAATATTTCATATATTTTTTAAAAAGAGCAAAAGCATTGAAAAAAATCGAAAAATATGGCAAAATGATGTTTTACTGCATATTTCGACGATTTAGAGTATTTAGAACACTTTTCACACAAACCTGATTTTTTAGCTAAAATTCATGGATTTTCAAACTTTTTTATCAGAATTACTGATGTAATTGAAATTTTCGAGCCTTTTCAACATTTTAAAGTATATTACATATTTTTCAAAAAGCCCATAAAATTTCGAAGAAATTCAGAAATAATTTTGAATGTTTCATATATTTTTAAAAAAATACCAAATGCATTGAAAAAATCGATAAATATGGCATAATGATGTTTTACTGCATATTTCGACGATTTAGAGCATTTAGAACACTTTTCAGACAAACCTGATTTTTTAGCTAAAATTCATGGATTTTCAAACTTGATTATCAGAATTACTGATGGATTTGATATTTTCGAGCCCTTTCAACATTTCAAAGCATATTACATATTTTTCAAAAAGCCCGTAAAATTTCGATGAAATTCATATTTTTTAAAAATACCTGAAGCATTGAAAAAATCGAAAAATAAGGCAAAATGATGTTTTTCTGCATATTTCGACGATTTAGAGCATTTAGAACACTTTTCAGACAAACCTGATTTTTTAGCTAAAATTCATGGATTTTCAAACTTGTTTATGAGAATTACTGATTGAATTGAAATTTTCGAGCCTTTTCAACATTTTAAAGTATATTACATATTTTTCAAAAAGCTCATAAAATTTCGATGAAATTCAGAAATAATTTTGAATATTTCATATATTTTTCAAAAATACCAAAAGCATTGAAAAAATCGAAAAATATAGCAAAATGATGTTTTACTGCATATTTCGACGATTCAGAGCATTTAGAACACTTTTCAGACAAACCCAATTTTTTAGCTAAGATTCATGGATTTTCAAACTTTTTTATCAGAATTACTGATGGAATTCAAATTTTCGAGCCTTTTCAACATTTTAAAGTACATTACATATTTTTGAAAAAGCCCATAAAATTTCGATGAAATTCAGAAATAATTTTGAATATTTCATATATTTTTTAAAAAATACCAAAAGCATTGAAAAAATCGAAAAATATGGCAAAATGATGTTTTACTGCATATTTCGACGATTTAGAGCATTTAGAACACTTTTCAGACAAACCTGATTTTTTAGCTAAAATTCATGGATTTTCAAACTTGATTATCAGAATTACTGATGGATTTGACATTTTCGAGCCTTTTCAACATTTCAAAGCACATTACATATTTTTCAAAAAGCCCGTAAAATTTCGATGAAATTCATAAATAATTTTGAATATTTCATATATTTTTTAAAAATACCTGAAGCATTGAAAAAATCGAAAAATATGGCAAAATGATGTTTTTCTGCATATTTCGACGATTTAGAGCATTTAGAACACTTTTCAGACAAACCTGATTTTTTAGCTAAAATTCATGGATTTTCAAACTTGTTTATGAGAATTACTGATTGAATTGAAAATTTCGAGCCTTTTCAACATTTTAAAGTACATTACAAATTTTTCAAAAAGCCCATAAAATTTCGATGAAATTCAGAAATAATTTTGAATATTTCATATATTTTTCAAAAAAACCAAAAGCTTGAAAAAATC
>NC_069490.1:19500027-19551804 GCF_026875155.1 Cherax quadricarinatus | reverse complement strand
AGGGGGGGAAGGGTGACCCCAATGGTCTCTCAAAAAGGGAAAGTGTTTCTATTGGGAAATCGAGTAAATATTTCTCCCATTGGGGTTTTTTACCAACAAAAAATAATGTTCGTTTTTAGATAAAGTTTCAAAATATTTGGAAAATACCCAAAAAAAATGGAGCGTTCAAAGTAATTTGGGTACTCTAATGTATTTTGGAATTTTTCAATATATTTTGGGGTTAGGTTAGGATGGTTCGGCTGGTTAGGTTTTTTTAGGTTATTTTTGGTAGGTTGGGTTTTGGAAAATTATTTTAGGGTGGGTTAGGTTGGGTTTATTTAAGTTAGGTTGGCTGGGTTAGGTTGGTTGGGTTAGGTTAAGTTATTTGGGTTAGTTAGGCTGGGTTGGTTATGTTGGAAAAGGTTGGGTTTTGGGGTGGGTTCGGTTATTAGGTTGGGTTAAGTTAGGTTAGTTAGGCTAGGTTAATTTTTAGGTTGGATAATTAGGAAGGTTTGGTTTGGTTAGGATTAGGAAAGTTGGGTTTTGGTTGGTTTAGGTTAGGTTAGGTTGGGTTTTAGGTTAGGTTAGTTAGGATAGTTAGGTAGGTTGGGCTAGTTGGGGGTTGTTTTGGTGTGTGTGTGGGAGGGGGATGGGGGTGTTTGGGGGATGGGGGGTTTTTTTGTCGAACAGGTATCAAAAAGACGTTAAAAGGGGGTTTTTTTTTGTACTTTTTTCTGATGAGTGTGGCCCCTTATTAAATTTTTTAATGAATAAAAGGTTAAAACAGAAAAAAAGGGGAGGTGGGGTGTTGTGACTTTCTATAAAATTTAAATTAAAACAAAAAAAAAAATTTTTTTTGGGGTTTTTGGGTTTTGTGGGAGTGGGTGTTGATTTTAGTTTTATGGGTTTTTTGGGGGTTTTTTTGAGTGTATTCAGGGTGTTTTAGTTTTCAGGGTGTTAGGGGTACTAAATGGTTTTTTTTGGAAGTGTTTCAGTGTTGTTTGGAAATGTTAAAAGGGTGTCAAAGGGTGTTTTGATGTGTTCAAATTTTTTTTTTGAAGGTGATCGGGGGTTTTCCCAAGGTTTTTTAAAAAGGTTTCAAAGGTTTTTTGGGGGTTATTCAAAGGTTTTTTGATGTTTTCAAATGATTATGGAGTTTTTGAATGATTCAAAGGTGTTTTTGAAGGTATCAAAGGTTTTTAAAGGTTTTTGAAGGGTTTTTTTGAGGTGTTCAAGGGGTTTGAAGGTGTTAAAGGGGTTTTTTTTGATTGAATTCAGCGGTGTTTTAGTATAATCGGGGTGTAAAGGGAGAAACTCAAATTGTGTTTTTTTGGAGTGTTTTCAGTTTTGTTTGGGAAATTTTCAAAGGTTTTTTTAAAAGTGTTAAAGAGTGTTTTGAAGGTGTTAAAGGGGTGTTTAAAGGGTGTTAAAGGGGTGTTTGTTTGAAATTCAGGGGTGTTTTAGTAGTTAGTGGTGAAAATTGGGAGTACCCAAAAAAGTTTTTGGAAAATGTTCAGGGTTTTTTTCTGGAATGGGGGTGTTGTGGGTGTTGTTGCGAACTAGAGATACCGAAAAAAAAAATGTATAAGTGGGTTTTGTTGTTTGGGACCTTTTTTCTGATGAAATTAGATAAAACGAGAAAAAATTGTGGGTGTTGTGGGTTGTGGAGTGTTGGGGATGGTGGGTGTTGAATCTAGTTTATGGTGATTTTGGTGTGTTTTTGGAAGTGTATTCAGTGGTGTTTAGTATCAGTGGTGTAATTTGGGAGTACTCAATGGTGTTTTTTGGAAGTTTTTTCAGTGTTTGTTTTGGAAATGTTCAAAGGTGTTCAAAGGTGTTTTGAGTGTTTCAAATGATGTTTTTTTGAAGGTTGATCAAGGGTGTTCAAGGGTGTTTTTTGAAGGAGTGAGTCAAAGGTGTTCAAAAGGTGTTTTGAGTGATGTTCAAATGATTATGGCGGAGTGTTTTGAAGAATGTGTTCAAAGGTGTTTTTGAAGGTGTTCCAAAGGTGTTTTGAAGTGTGTTTGAAGGGAAGGGTGTTTTTGAGTGAGTACAAGAACGGGGTGTTTGAAGGTGATAAGGGTGTTTTGATGAATTCAGCGGTGTTTAGTAGTAATCAGTGGTGTAATTGGAGTACTCAAAAAATAGTGTTATGGAAATGTTCAAAGGTGTTCAATAGGTTTTTTGAAGGTGTAGAAGGGTGTTTTTTGATTTGAATTCAAGCGTGTTTTAGTAGTATTCCAGTGTGTAATTGGGAGCACTCAAATTGTGTTTTTTGGAAGTGTTCAAAGGCGTTTTATGTGTTTCAAAAATGTAGTTTTTTTTTGAAGGTGATCAAGGTGTTCAGGGAGTATTTGAAGGTGTTTCAAAGGTGTTTTGAGTTATTCAAAGGTGTTTTGAGTGTGTCAAATGATTATAGAGTGTTTTTTTGGAAATGTTCAAAGGTGTCAAAGGTTTATGAAGGTGTTGCGCGTGCGGAGTGAGTTTGCATTGAATCATCGGTGGGTTTAGTAGAATTTCAGTGGAGTAATTGGGAGTACTCAAATAGTGTTTTGGAAATGTTCAAAGGTGTTTTTGAAGGTGTTTCAAGAGTGTTTGAAGGTGTTCAAAGGGTGTTAGAAGGTGTTTGAAGGGTGTTTTGGATTGAATTCAGAGAGGCGGTGTTTAAGTATAATCAGTGGTGTAATTGGGAGAACTCAAATTGTGATTTTGGAAGTGGTTTCAGTTTGTTTGGAAATGTTCAAAGGTGTTCCAAAGGTGTTTTGAGTGTGTTCAAATGTTGTTTTTGAAAGGAGACAAGGGAGTTCAAGGTGTTTTGAAGTGTTCAAAGGTGTTTGAGGTTATTCAAAGGTTATATGAAGTGTTCAAGGTGTTATGTTGATATTCAAAGGTGTTTTATGAAGGTGTACAAATGAATATGAGAGTGGTTTTTTGGGGGTGTTCAAAGTAAAGTTTTGAGTTAGTTTTTGTGACTTTTTTTTTTTTCTGATGTATTGTTGTCCCCTTCATAACTTTAATGAACTAAAAGGGTAAAAACGAGAAAATGCCTAGTCAGGAGACTGAGGATGATTGTAATTTAATGAAAGTGCAGATAAATTAGAGATGTAAAATCTTATTTGGGAGTACTCAAATAAGTGATATGGAAATGTTCAAAGGAGTTTTGAGTGTGTTCAACATGTTGTATTTTGAGGTGTTCAAGGGTGTTATGAAGGTGTTCAAGGGTGTTTATGAAGGTGTTCAAAGTGTTTTGAGTTATTCAAAGGTTGTTTTGAGTGTGTTTCAAATGAGTATGAGAGTGCTTTGAAGGTGTGTTTTAGGTGTTCAAGGGTGTTTATGTGAGTATTCTAAGGTGTTTTTTGAAGGTGTACAAATGATTATGAGAGTACCTTATGAAGGTGTTTCAATGATGTGCAAGAGTATTTTCGTGACGGAGTTCTGAGAGTAATCAGAGGTGATTTGGGGGTGTTTCGAATGATGTTTAATGTAGTATTTCAGTGTGTTTGGAAATGAAAAAAGGTATGTTTTGTGAGTATTCAAATGAATTATGAGAGTGTTTAAGATGTTTCAAAAGAAAAGTGCGTATTTAAGTTTTGTAATATGAAAAATAGTGAGTAGTGAATTTAACGAAAGTGGATGTACGCGATGTGGTGACTTTCTGATGCAGTGCCCCTAAATAACATTACTGACTAAAAGGGTTAAAACGAGAAAATTGGGGTTTGATGAAAAATTGTGAGGTGTTTGGTTGGAGTGTGAGGGTTTGGGAGGGGTGGGTAAAAGGGTAACAAGATTCAACCTGTGTGCGCGGTCATCACGTGACGTCACTGACAAAGGGGGAGACCTGATTCAACCTGTGTGCGCTGTGACGTCACTGACCGCCGAGTAAAACGCATTTTTTTAGTTCATTTAACTTAATGATAGGAAACTTTTAGTTTCATTTGACTTAATGAGCGGAAACTTTTAGTTCATTTTTAAAATAATAAGGGAAGATGTTTTAGAGACTCTGTAGTAAAGCCAAGAATGCCCCCATAGGGGAGTCTATTTTGAAATGATGCTGAACCCCCAGAGGGGATTCCAAAAACTTTGATCCGAGGAATTTCGAAAACACCCATAGGAGGGAATCCTAAAAACTTGGTATATCGAGAAAAATTTGAGTTGGGGGGTGGGTGAAAGTGAGGGTAATCCAAAAATTTGATCCAAGGTGATCATAAGATATTCAAAACCCCCATATGGGGGAATCCAAAAACTTGTATTATCGAGAAATTTGTTTGTGATTGGTGGGGGTGAAAGTGGAGGGGAACCTTAAAAAAATTTGATCTGAGGAGATGGATCCATGGTATTGTCAGAGAAAAATTTGGGGGGTGTTAGGAGTGGGTAGGGGTGGATCCAAAAATTTGAATCCAAGAGATGGAGAATTTCAGAAAACCCCATAGGAGGGATCCAAAAAACTTGATCCGAGGAAGATGGAGTCATGTATTGTCGAGAAAATTTGGGGTGAAAGGAGGGGTACCGCAAAAAAAACTGATCCAAGGAGAGGAGAATTTGATTTCGAGAAATTGTTTGGGGATGGGGTGAAAGGAGGGTACCCAAAAAAATATGATTCTGAGGAATTTCGAAAACCCATTAGGGGGAATCCAAAAACCTGATCCGAGGAGATGGAGAGCACAAGAAAATGAAATTAAAAAAAAATTCAAAAAAAGATCGGAAAAAAATTCGGGGCGGGGGGGGCGCCCCCGGACGACGGCAAAAGGGCAGCAGAAGGAGGGGGCGGGCTCGCGAAAGGCGCGGGGGGCCCCGGGGGGGCGCGCGGGGGGCCCCCGGGCGGGGGTCCGGGGGCGGGGGGCGGGCGGCGGGCGCGCGGGCGCGCGGGGCGGGGGTCGCAAAGGGGGGTCGTGGGGCGGGGGTCTGTTTGGGGGGTCAAGGGTGAGGTATTCGAGGGGAGGTCTGGTCAAAACCCAAGTAACCCTAGGGTGAAAGGGTGACCCTCCACCCGTGGTCCTAGCCCGGGAAGGGATCCCCAAGGTGGCCTAAACCCGGGAAAGGGGGATGCCCCAGGGGAAAGGGCCCTAAACCGGGAAGGGATGCTCCAGGGAAATTTTCACTATTTATATTATATTATTTAAAAAATTTTTATATATATATTATATAATATATATATATATATATAATTATATACAATGCCCCCGCAGAAACGGGCGGGTTATATATAGAGAAACATTGGGGTCAGCAGGATTCGAACCCACATTAGGGAAGAGGGCAAGGTTCCCAAGTGACGCCTAGACCACTCCCCACTTGCCCAACAGCTGGGCAGCCGGTTACACGCCATGTTTTTTTTCCCAGTGCGGTACACCGTGCACTTAAAGATGGTTTCAAGCTTTTTCTATCGAGCTTTCCATGCGAAACAGGTGAGTAATACAAAGATCACAATCAGCAAAAAAAAGAAACTGGCTTGTAAACAAAGTTCCCAGTTTTTGAAGACTGTGACCGAGTGGTCTAAAGTGTCATTTGGGGAACATGCCAGCTCACAGACGTGGCTTCGAACCCTGCTGACTGCTTCTTCCCCGGGGTGACCTGTGGCTTCACACACGGAGGGCCCCGGGGTTCTTTCCCCGGCGGGGGGAAAACTTTTTCGACTTTTCCTTCACTTTTTTCCCTTTTCCCCTACCCCAAAATAGGTACCGGGTGTTAGTCACGGTGTGGGTCGCACCCGGGGGGGAAAAGAGGGACCCCAATGGGGAAAAAGTTGTCCTTTAGACGCACGACTTTTTTGGGTTATCCTGTGGGCTAAAACCCCCGGGGTTTAAAAAACCGAAAAAAATCTTATCTCTCTCTCCCCCCCCCTCTCCTTTTAAATTTTATGAGGAAATTAAAAATATTTTTTAATATGGACCAAACGTTCTCATAGATCCAAAATATAATGGTTTACACTGTAGTGTAATGGACGGCCTTGGCCCTCCCGGGGCCCTCCCTGGGGCCCTCACTGACGTTGTGTTTTTGCATGGGGAAGTCAAGGAGGGGGGTACTTCTAATAACCACTCATTTTTCCCCCGGGGGGACGATTTCTTTTTACCCCGTCCCGGGGGGGGGGGGGGGGGGGGGGGGGGGGGGTTTGACGGCCTTCTTTCCCATATGCTCCTCCATGGTAGTCCAGTGGTTCCCAACGTGGGTCCGCGGACCCTAGGGGGGCCGCCAAGGGAGTACTGGGGGGCTTGAACTAACTTAAAATTTCAAAAATGTTAATTCCCCTCGATGGGCTGTGAAGAAAACTTATGAATAGCAATTCCTTAATCGTTTTTATTAAGATAATAAAAATCTTTTTAATGTAATGATGTATTTTTTATACCTTACAAAAAAAGTTGGGTTCTGTGGATAATAAACGAAAGGGGCCTTTGGTGGTGAAAAAGTTGGGAACCACTGGTGATGTATCAGAGGATCGTTGATCGTGGCCTGGCGTGGGCCTCTTGTGTAAAGAAACTCGTAGTGGACGCTCTGCCGAAGGTAGACATTGTTAGGTGCTCTCCCAGAGTACTTGGGGAGGGGTTTTGGTGCTTTCCCAGAGTACCTGGGGAGGGGGTCGGCGGACAGTGCTGCCCCTACGTGTTGTCTTGTACTTGTTACAAGCTGGAGTATAGCTGCCATGTCTACTTCCTCGGCTAGCTCTTACCGTTCTGTGCTCAAGCCATGTTCATCAGCTAGGGATACAGCTTCACACGGGTGTATTCTGTGCTACCCCAGTCGAGCCTAGTTGATCAGGCCCTGATCCATCGGGAGGCCTGGTCATGGACCTGGCCACGGGGGCGTTGATCCCCGGAATAACCTCCAGGTAACCTCCAGGAGCCTCTGTGTTCTACTCTGGATCTTCCCCATGCCTTACCCCCGTCAGCAAATTTTTCACTGACTAATGTACCAATATAAAGCATCTCTCCAGGTGTTCCACTAGTCATATTCGTTATTATCTTATCCCCTCACACGCGATACATGCGAGATATAATGGTCTATATTTCAACACCGTCTGCATCTCATTGTTCTTCAATATTACGAGAATGCGATTTGTCTTCTAAGCTTCTGGGTGATTTCAGAAGACCTGAGCAAGTGGTTTTCAGAGAGCATAAGCTGTGGATAATTCTCCCTTCTATATGCTGGAAGTGTTGAGAAGCCTGGTTGAACCCATGGTCTTTAAAATGCCTCCCAAAATTATAATGAGTAATTTGAATATTTAGACTTGAACTCAGTCCCTGGAGCATTTTCCAGGTGTACATTATGCATCTGTCTCACCTGTGTTCCAAGAATTACAATTTAAATGACTTTGGTTATTTCCAATGATTTTTGTGTTTGAAGTGATACAGGAAGTGAGAGTTCTGTGTACATCCTTCAGGTTGTTTAATTTTGCTTGCTTTGAAATGAGGGTTAGTGCACATCAGTGGTTTCAGTCTACAGAGAACAAGTGCCTGAAGGTTCTTGTTATCTAACCTATCAGTTTCTTAGTAGCTGTGTTAGTTAAACATTGTCTTGATCCTTAAATGTAAGATCCTGCATGGGTCCTCCTGTCCTCTGGATAGGGCCCACTAGAGCCCTTCCTCTTCTGTCGTCCATACTGTTGCTTCACCTTCACATTGTTCCAGACTATAGAGCAGAACTCTTTTCCAGGTTGAGGGACTCACCACTTTAAAACTACGTCTTCGAGGGTGCTGGACTGTTTAAATCATCTTTACATCTCCACTACCTATGCTGCCTCTGTATTCGACTGAAGAAGTCTACTGTGTAGGCGAAACGTTTCGGAATAAAGACACCAAACTGTTGCACGTGTCTTACTGATCAATTTGTCCTTATTGAATATAATATATTATCGAATATAATATACTGAATATATTCACGTATTACCTTTTCTATCGATCAGGCTTTTCGGTTACATTTTACATTCAGATGGAATTTTTACTCGTGCATTTTTTCCGCAGTGGTGAAGCTAAAAATTGTCTTCGTTAAACATCATGTCGTTGTCCGTGGCCCACTGGAAGACTGTTTATATCGCCTTGGAGGTTGGCTGTGTCCTCACTGGATATCACTCTCATACAAGTTCTCTTGGATTTAGAGAACATATACAGAGCTTTCATTGTCTGTAATAGTAAACTCAAACAATACTCTCTGGAACTTAAACGAGAGATATATATCACAATTTACATGTCGGAAAATTCTGAAGTGATTGGTGCTAAGACTAAACACCGGAATTATTCTCTACGAGAACTTGCTGAATTATTACTGAAGTATTTTGCCTGCACCACTCTAGAGAATTCAAATCTCTCTTTATGTTTAACCACCATTTAAATGCCATTAAGAGGCAGGTAAGTTCCTCCGTCTTCTAATAACATGTTCATTTTTCCACTATAATCTACCTTGTCCATAATTACTATCACATTTGATTTGTTTCGTAAGGTGAAGTCCAGAATCTTTCTTTAATTCATGGTATAACTTAACAAATCTTTGATGACAATTGTCCTCAAAGATTTGTTAAGTTTCCCATGAATTAAGGAAAGATCCGGGGATTTCACCTTACGAAACAGACAAAACAAATGTGATAGTAATTATGGACAAGGTAGATTATAGTGGAAAAATGAATGTTATTAGAAGACGGAGGAACTTACCTGCCTTTTTAAGGTGATCTAGTATCTTTTACCTTGGGGACAATTGGTGAGTTTCAAGAGTTTTTATCACTCTCGCAACCCGGTCCTGGGCCAGGCTTCTCTGGTGTGTGCCTAGTCAGCAAGGCTGTGTATGTAATCACTTATTTGTACTCGTCTGTTAGTGGTTGCAGGGATCGAGTCATAGCTCCTGGCACCGTCTTTTTACTGGTCGTTTATTTGGGTCCACTCTCTCCCTTCTCCATGAGCTTTATCATACCTCTTCTTAAAGCTATGTATGGAACCTGTCTCCACTGCTTAACTCTCCAGACTATTCCACTTCCTGACAGCTCTGAAGAAATTTCTTTTTAACTCCCCGTGACTCATCGAGGTTTCAATTTCCCGTTGTTTATCCCTCGTTGCTGTGTCCCATCTTTGAAACAGTCTGTCCCCATCTACCTTGTCAGTTCGTCTCAGTTTTTTTATGTTATTATGTGCCCCTATACCTCCTGTCATCCAGTGTTTTCAGGTGAGTTCCCTTAAACTCGTGGACAAACCCCTCAGCTCCGGGGACAATCATGTTGTAAACCTTTGCCCTTTCTTTAATTTCTTGACGTGTTTGCCCGGGTGTGATTTTCCATTTTGGTGCTGTTTACTCCTTTGGGGCCTGACGTGCCGGTGTACAGTGTCGTGAATGAACTTATTAGATGTCGAAACGATTCTCGGGTTTTGCCAGGCCCCCGTATGCTGCGCTTTATTTAGTTGTTGTAGCCTCGGGAGATGTGTGGGTATTGCTCACCCAAGACCCTTTTCCTTGAGTGAGTTTTTGCGCCTCTGCCTCTTAGGTGTAACTTCTTTGCCCTTCCCCCAAGCTTCATAACTTTTCACTTGCCGGTGTGTGTACTCCCCTAGGGGTTTGAGGGGTTGATTCTAGTCCTGGCCTCGCCTTTTCCCTGCCTCGCTTAAAGTTAAAGGGATCCTGCCTCAATACATCGCTTTGAAAAATTGGTGTGTACTCACCTGTTTGTTCACCTATTTGTGGTTGCAGGGGTGGCCTAGCTCGGGCCCCCGCCCTTCAGGGTGTTACTAGGTCCTCTCTTTTCCTGTCCATGGCTTTATAAACCCTGTCTTAAATAGTATGGTTCCCGCCCCCACTACGTCACTTTTAGGGTGTTTACTGCTGACAATCTGAAGAAAACTTTCCCAACATCCTTTTGATATCTGATCTTCAACTTCCAGTTTGACCCCCTGTTTCTGTGTCCCTCCCCCGGAGCATCCTGTTTTGTCCCCTTGTTATTCCGCGCGTATTTTTTATGTCGTTATCAGTTCCCCCGACCCTCCTGTGTGTGTGTGTGTGTGGGTGTTGTGTGTGTGTGTTTTGGGGTCCCCAATCTCAGAAAGCTCCTTTTTTCGTAGGGAAAATTTAGAGAAGTGTGCGGAGGCTCGTCTCCTTGGTCCGGAGCGACTCACTGTTGACACCACGCACCAAGTATACATCCACGGCTTGTATGCGTGATGTAAAGCGTTGCTTGTTTGGTAGTATGTATGATTGCGTATTTTGTGTTTTTAAAAAGGGTGTATATAAAAAAACCTTGTTTGCTAGATTGTATATGTTTGGTGCTTGTCTAAAAGTTTTTTTTCGTGTATATATGTTAGTAAAAGAAAAACCAAAAACGGATTACACTGCAGTGGGCCTACTGGCCCCTGAGGCAGGTCTAATGACACCCCTATGTCCCCTACCCCTCCCTCCCGGGGTTGGTTCCACTCTCTTTAACTGCATTTCCACACCCCTAGTCCCCATATCCTCTCTAAATCTAAATTTCCCCGTTTGAATCCATTTCTGCGAGTCATGTCTGAATTAGATTAACCTTGTTCCATTTCATTTCTTGCTCTGACTATTGACGTGATAGTTCATATCAGTAACCAAGTGTCAGATGAACCAGGCTATGATGGATATGTGGGTCAGCGGGTTACCACCAGCAGCACCAACCTGGTCGACCAGGCAAACACCAGACGAGTCTGGCCAAGGCCGGGCTCCGGGAGTAGACAAACTCTCGGAACTCACCAAAGGTAAGGTAAATATTTTGTGAGTTGTGTTTTAGAGTCTTAACTTAAAACTTGGCAGTTGTTGTACCATCCGTCTCTGTTTACCTGGAGTTTACCTGGAGAGAGTTCCGGGGGTCAACGCCCCCGCGGCCCGGTCTGTGACCAGGCCTCCTGGTCTGTGATGGAAGAGTTTAAAAAACCGTCAAGTTGAGGAATGAGACACTCGTTCAATGTTTGGGAATCTTTACCTAGGAAACATATCGCCAGTCAGTGGCTTCTTCAGTCCGATACAGAGAAAGAACGTAGAAAGATGAGGAATTTAAGGTAATCAGTCCCTCAACCTGGAGTCGATGTGACCAGTCTATTAATCTTGATGGATGGACTGAACACATCGACTCTAGACCGAGGGACTGATTACCTAACTTCATCTTTCACCGTTCTTTGTATTGGACTGAAAAAAACACTGGTTGGCGAAACGCTTCCTTAATAAATATTCCCAAAGGTTACACTAGTGTTGTCATGCTCCCATCCTTCTGTACAACCTCTCACTCATCCCCCTCAAGGGACCTTCCTTGATGCTGCTGAGAGGCTCTTGATCTAGGGAATTCATCTGTGCTCCGGTTCCCTGAATTAAGCTGAATATCTTCCACCCCTCCCTCCCACGTGCGCTGTGTAATCCTACGGGTTTAGCGCCACCATGATTATAATAATTATAATCTCGTAATTATATCTTATAATAATTTATAAATAATTTATAGTCTTATTAAGATCATGAACTGACACGTTTGTGTGTTGACCGCAGTGGATGAATCTTATTGTGGCCAGCTGGCCCAGTGGCTAGCTGGCCCAGTGGCTAACGCGTTGGTCTCGAGTTTTAAGATTCTCTGATCGCGGGTTCTAACCCCGCCCGTCGTATGGTTTATTTGCAATCGTGTCATTACGATTTTGTGAGTCGAGTCCCAATGGAAATGAGTCACTTTGACTTTTATGGGTTATCATAGGTTCTCTACACATGCTGCTATGTATGATAATCTATGTAACTGTATTTGTGTATACCTAAATAAACTTATATAACACTTCGTCAGGCAGAACTTCGAATTCGCTCCTTCTTCGATGTGTTTTTATTATTGGTGAAAAATGTTACAGTATATGTACATTCTTGGCCAGTTGCACGCTACATTAAACGACCTTATTCAGCCTATAGCAGGAAAAGGTTAGGCCAGGTTCGTCAGGAAACATGACAAGTGTTTCCTGACGCGGGTCTTAGATGACCCGCCGTTGGAGATTTTGGTCATCGGACCGAGGCCTTCCACTGGGTTACCGGTCCATCCCTTTAAAAAAAATTTAATTACAATTATAACCATATTATACCAGGGAAAGATTTGTCCAAACTCCATATTTTGTCATCAAGTGAACCCCAGCAGCGGAGAAGTGAACCCCATCACTTGCATTCATTAATATTATGTTTGTCCTAGAATTTGTATCATTTGCCAGTGAATGGAATTCAAGTCTTCTTCTAGTGCCAGTCTAACTAGCAGTTTACACCAATCGCCTCTAGACAACCACTCATTGCTCACTCCTAGGCTAATGCTACATTTGAGTGGGATCCCCTCTTTTAACCTGATTAAATCAGTAGTTAATCTGTACTTGGCAGGCAAGTTTTGTCTCGTTTCTTTCTTTGTATCATTGCTCCCAGCACTGAGGCAGTGATGTTGTTCCTATTATCTAACCTGCTACCTATATTTATACCGGCCACTGGAAAATACTCTTTCTAGCTCTGCTGTCTGTTACAACATGTTCGGTCTATATATTATTTGTCAGTGTTCCTTCAATGAGCTGTACCTTGATTAACACACACGTGGAAGAGATGGGTATCTTTATTGTTGATGTAATCAGTCCATCAACCTTGGATAAATAGTATTTTAGGTAGTCAGTCCCTCAGCCTTGAGAAGAGTTCAGCTTCATGGTCTGGAACGATATGCAGCTGAAGCTTGAGAACGGAGTCTTAAATACTGTCGAAGGTGAAATGGAAGATCTGGAAGACATTGCAGGGGACAGGATTCACTAGTGGAAGTAAGAAGGAACATGTATCTTAATCTTCAACTTGTCGGTATTTTATACCATTATTAATATAACTGTCAGAGTGCAACACAACGGTATCTTGGTACAGAGGATATCTTCCACACTTCATCATGTATCTACTAGATATGAGAGAGAAGGGTTGGATTCCAGAAGGACCTGCATTCTTACTTCCACTAGTGAATCCTGTCCCCTGCACCGTCCTCCAGATCTTCCACCTCACCTTCGACAGTATTTAAGACTCCGTTCTCAAGCTTCAGCTGCATATTGCTACAGACCATGAAGCTGAACTCTTCTCCAGCCTGAGGGACTGACCACCTCAAATACTATTTATCCAAGGTTGATGGACTGATACAGCATCTTGATTTCACTACTACACTGAAGCCTACTGTGTAGGTGAAACATTTCAACAATAAAGATACCCAATTGTTGCACATGGGTATTAATCCAAGTTGATAAATAAGGCACTTGTGCAACATTCCTGCTTGAAACTTCCTGCTTGAACCTTCTTGCTTAAACCTCCCTGATTGAACCTTCCTGCTGATACCTCAGTATGATTTATATTCATCCCCCCCCTCCCTCTGTTTTCATGCCGTCAATCGTCATAGTGAATGAAGGGTGGGGATAGAACCTTCTGCTTTTCTATCCTTGACCCATACCCCCTGAGTAATACACGATAGTCCATAATCTAGGTGGAAATAGTTCTTTTTGGCAACGAGTCTCTGTGTGGACTCTCAAGTCCTCTGCTATCTGTCTGTCCCATGTACTCTGACCTCCCTGTGTACTTTGATGTACACTGTGTCCGTCCTCGTCGCCTCCTGGATTAGTCTGTGGTATAATCAACCTGCACTGGTGGTCTCCTTGTTATTGTTGTGGCCGCGGTATTGTTAGTGGGTGATTGGTTAAGGCCAGCAATCACCTCAAGCACCGTCATCACCTGTAATTATCACCGCCATCCCTCAGCCAAAACCGTCCACAGGGCAGGAGGCTGAGGCAGAGGGGAAGATGCAGTCACAAGGAGGAGGAGGGAAGATGCAGTCACAAGGAGGAGGAGGGAAGATGCAGTCACAAGGAGGAGGAGGGAAGATGCAGTCACAAGGAGGAGGAGGGAAGATACAAGATACTGTGTTGTTGAAAACAGTTTAAAATACCGACAAGTTGAAGATTAAGACACGTGCAACAGTTGGGTATCTTTATTGTTGAAATGTTTCGCTGCACAGTAGGCTTCTTCAGTCAGATACAGAGTAAGCAGGTGTAGTAGTGGAATAAAGATGTAATCAGTCCATCAGCCTTGGATAAAATGAATTTGAAGTGGTCAGTCACTCAGCCTGGAGAAGAGTTGAGTTCTGTGGAGCTCCATTGCTACCAGAGGAGTAAGCTTTGGTAACTCTTCAAATTGCTAGTGCTCCCTCGTTTAGAATATTGTTCAGTGCTGACGGAGATAAAAGGAAGACACTCCCTATCAGGTGCCTTAAATACTCTGTGGAGATGGAATCTGGTCACAAGTCATCTCACTGTGCCGCCGCTCCACAAAGGTGGCAGTAACTCGATCTCAAAAAAACTATGAACCAATAGTACTTACCAATCATTAAAAATCTTTAAAAGCATTTTAAGAAGCAAGATCACTAACCAGATGGATTCACAACAGTTGCATGAGCTCAGAGGAGGTCGCTCTTGTTTCTTGCAACTAGTGGATGATTGCAACATGGTCTTTAGATGCACTGGAACACAAAATGCCGATTTGGTATACAGTGATGTTGCAAAAACTTAGGATAGATGCAATCATAATGCATCAGCTTACAAAATGCCTGCAAAGGGAATAACTGGAAAAGTTGTGTTTAAAACTTTTGTTTTTAATTTCGGGACGCTAAATTTAAATCTGAGTTTAATGTTACTCCGTCACGTAGAGTTCTCCATGATGGCTGTCTTGGTGAAATTGTTCACCCTGGAGTTCTGTATCACGGAAACTACCTGGAGGGGTGTTCAAGGATCAGCGCCTCCGCTGTCCAGTGTATGACCAGGCCTCACACCGGGAGGCTGTGCTTGTGCTGTGTGGGTCTTGGTATCTGTGGATGGACCAGGCCTCACACCGGGAGGCTGTGCTTGTGCTGTGTGGGTCTTGGTATCTGTGGATAGACTAGGCCTCAAGTCCCCTCAAAGCCGTTAACATGACTCACGGTATGGTTTGTTTGAAATCGTGTCATTACGATTTCGTGAGTCATGTTAACGGCTTTGAGGGGACTTGAGCTAGAGTTCGTCACGGCCACGCTAGCTGGAGATTCGTCTGTAAAATCTTGCATTTGTGGTCACAGTGGTGCCTATGCTAACCTTCCTATGGTGTAGAAATATACCTAGTTGGACGAATCTTTTTGTGGCTAGCTGGTCCAGTGGCTAACGCGACGGTCTGGAGTTTCGAGACTCTCTGATCGCGGGTTCTATCCCCGCCCATGGTATGGTTTGGTACCTGTGGATGGACCAGGCCTCACATCGGGAGGCTGTGCTCGTGCTGTGTGGGTCTTGGCACCTGTGGATGGACCAGGCCTCGCACCAGGAGGCTGTGCTCGTGCTGTGTGGGTCTTGGCACCTGTGGCTAGACGTTGACTTGAGTTCCTAGAGGCGACCTGTCCTCCTAAACTTGTAAGTAATATTCACTTTTATCAGCTTTTATCCCTGTCTCAGCCTATGTACAATCGTTAAACATTACGTTTAGGCTAGGTTTGGTTACATTACGTTAGGCTAGGGTTGGTTACATTACGTTAGGTTAGGTTTAGTTACTTTACGTTAGGCTAGGGTTGGTTACATTACGTTAGGTTAGGTGTGCTTAGGTTTGGATACATTTAATTAGGCTGTCGTCTAGCAATCATAAAAATAAAAAAAAAAACTTCTAGCATTCTTGAGAACCCCCAAATAAAAGTATTTTAAACAGAGGAAATATAACAGGTGGTGGTCGACTCTTGGTCGCTCCCCATTTTCTGTTTCCATTTTTTTTCCTCTGCATTACAATTTCATTGTTAGCATTGTTATAGCTTTGGTTGCTAGACATTCTAACCTAACTACATCTAACCTCACCTAACCTAACCTAACCTAACTACATCTTAGCTCACCTAACTTATCTACATCAAATATAACTACATGTACTCTATACATGAAATTTACTGCTTAAAGAGAAATTTCAATAATTCTACGTGAGAAAACACTGTTTATAAACAGTGATAACCACTTCTATTGCTTAAGATAATGGACAATCTGTTAATAAACAGGGAGTATTATTACTGTTATTTAGCATGATGGGTCATCTGTTAATCAGTGGCTATTATTACTGTTATAGAATGGTGGTGTGGCCAGGATCATGCAAGTATACTCTACAATAGTGACCAGTCACTCGCTGGTCTTCATGCCTAGCATACTAATGCTCAGAGATTTATGCTTGCTAGTTAATAACTAACCTATCTGGAGGTCGGTTAAATTGTTATAGCTATATAGAGAAATTTTAATAATTTGGCTGTAATCGTCAGCCTGGTTGAGCAAGTCTTGATCCGTTGACCCCTTCCCAGAAGCATAATTTGCACCCTGCTTTAAACATGTTTAAGGGTGAATAAACAGAAGAATGGACGGGAGGCTCGAACCGTGGTCCCGAGACAGGTCCAACGTTCTACCCATGACCAAATCTACCTGGAGAGAATTCTTTACCTTTGTAACTTGCTCAGCTATCAAAACTTTGTGACCCAGTCCCAGGACCCATTATGTACCTCTGTAATCTTTTGACTACCGCCCACAGGATGTGTATGGGACGCATAATAAGGATGTTAAACTAAACTAAGACAACCGCTTTGGCTACGGGACTTGGAGTAGAGAAGATTGTGAAACAGTGCTTCTGTTCATGTTTTCGTCTGAGGCACTGTAACCCAGCTAAACTCCTCCCCACAGCCCAGGAGCTATAGCAGTGAATCTATTTTTACTTCCCTCAAAGCCACAACGTCTGTGAACTCAAATTATGTTGTAATAAACGACTGTCAGTGAATAAACAAAAATATTGGGAGAGCAGAGTTGTTGACTAAAATACAAAAATAACCCACACATAGAGAGAAGCTTATGACGACGTTTCGGTCCAACTTGGGCCATTTACAAGTCACAATGACACGACGGTGAGGGAGCCGTTGTGTGTTAGCGTGACTTGTAAATGGTCCATATCGGACCGAAATGTCGTCATGAGCTTCTCTCTCCAATGTGCGGGTTATTTGTGAATTGTTCCAGTCACGGTATTGTGCCTTTTTGTTCCTTGTGGACTGTAATGTTGGTGGTGTGCACTTACCCTATGGAATGGGGTGGGATCAAGGTCCTCTGGTCTAGGACCAAGCCGCGAGGACACTGGATCCCTAACACTGTGAGGAATGCCATGTATTATGCCTTCCTATCTGAGGTCATGACCCCATTTTTTTGGACTCTGGAAGGAATCTCTCGACATTTAAGTAGTATATGATAGGTATTTGCTAAGATGAGTGCAGTCACCCCCAGGTCCAGACACGAGAAACTCCATATCACAAAAATTTATCTAAAAAAAGCATCTGTCGTCAGGAAAAATGGTGCGTGGTACTGACAAGTGGTTGGAATTTGACAAGACAAACGTTTTCATTTTTTTTTCCTTTCACGGTTCTCTCTTTTTTCCAATTACGAGAGTGATCTTACAGTCAGTAAACACCCCAGCTGTAGCCCCATGCCAAAAGTACAGTCCCACGCCACATATGCAGCCCCATGCCAAAAGTACAGTCCCACGCCACATCTGCAGTCCCATGCCAAAAGTACAGTCCCACGCCACATCTGCAGTCCCATGCCAAAAGTACAGTCCCACGCCACATCTGCAGTCCCATGCCAAAAGTACAGTCCCACGCCACATATGCAGCCCCATGCCAAAAGTACAGTCCCACGCCACATCTGCAGTCCCATGCCAAAAGTATAGTCCCACGCCACATCTGCAGTCCCATGCCAAAAGTACAGTCCCACGCCACATCTGCAGTCCCATGCCAAAAGTACAGTCCCACGCCACATCTGCAGTCCCATGCCAAAAGTACAGTCCCACGCCACATCTGCAGTCCCATGCCAAAGTACAGTCCCACGCCACATCTGCAGTCCCATGCCAAAAGTACAGTCCCACGCCACATCTGCAGTCCCATGCCAAAAGTACAGTCCCACGCCACATCTGCAGTCCCACACCGACACAAGTGCATAATAATATGATCTTTTATTGAAAACGTTTCTCCCAAGCACTGTACTCAGTGTCCGAGAAACAACTCTAGCTGGAAATTACTTTTATTCATTTCTGTAGAGGAATCAGTACATGGTCACGTGGTGGTGGCGAGGCGAGACACTGAAGAGGGAGCATCAGTAAATGGTCACGTGGTGGTGGCGAGGCGAGACACTGAAGAGGGAGCATCAGTAAATGGTCACGTGGTGGTGGCGAGGCGAGACACTGAAGAGGGAGCATCAGTAAATGGTCACGTGGTGGTGGCGAGGCGAGACACTGAAGAGGGAGCATCAGTAAATGGTCACGTGGTGGTGGCGAGGCGAGACACTGAAGAGGGAGCATCAGTAAATGGTCACGTGGTGGTGGCGAGGCAAGACACTGAAGAGGGAGCATCAGTAAATGGTCACGTGGTGGTGGCGAGGCGAGACACTGAAGAGGGAGCATCACTGTTACCTGGAGTTTACCTGGAGAGAGTTCCGGGGGTCAACGCCCCCGCGGCCCGGTCTGTGACCAGGCCTCCTTAGGTCAGTGTCCCAGAATGCGACCAACACCAGTCGACTATCACCCAAGTACCCATTTACTGATGGGGAACATAGACAACAGGTGGAAAGAAACACGTCCAATGTTTCTACTCTGGCTGGGAATCGAACCAGGCCTCACTGTGTGAAGCGAGAGCGTTAACCACCAGGCCACCAGAGCCTGCGTCAGCAAAACCTTGTCAGTTAAGCATCGTATTTTGAGACATTTGTGTGAGTATCCCTTCTGTCGGTCTACCTGGAGGGTGTTTCGGGGGTCAACGCCCCCGTGGCCCAGTCTTTCACCAGGCCTCCCGGTGGATCAGAGCCTGATCAACCAGGCTGTTACTGCTGGCCGCACGTAGTCCAGCATACGATCCACAGCCCGGCTGGTCGCGTACTGACTTAAGGTGTCTGTCTAGTTCCCTCTTCAAGGCAGCCAGGGGTCTATTGGTAATTCCCCTCATGTATGGCGGAAGGCTGTTGAACAGTCTTGGGCCCCAGACACTTATTGTGTTTACTCTTATTGTGCCAATGGCGCCCGTACTTTTTGCTGTGGGGATGTTGCACCGTCTGCTTTTGAAGGGAGTGATTTCTGTTTGCAGATTTGAGACCAGCTCCTCTAGGATTTTCCAAGTGTATATTATGATGTATCTCTCTTGCCTGCGTTCCAGGGAGTACAGATCAAATGATTCGAAGAGTTCCCAGTAATTAAGGTGTTTGACGGAAATTATATGTGCAGTGAAGGTTCTCTATACATTCTCTAGATCTGCGATTTCTCCTGTCTTGTTAGTATACAGCAGTATTCAGGTGTAGAGAGTACTAGTAATTTGAAAAGGGTCATCACTAGTTTGGCATCCCTTGTTTTGGATGTTCTCATTATCCATCCTATCGTTTTATTCGCAGATGTGAAGTGACACTGTTGTGATCCTTGAAGGTGAGATCCTCTGACATTAACACTGATAAGTCCTACACACTACTTTTCCGCTCTTTTGTGTGATTGAGTTTGTAGTATACTCGGCTGTTATTTCCTCCAGTTTTCCACAACGGAGTAGTGGAAATTTGTCCTCATTGAATATCATATTGTTTTCCGTTGCCCATTGGAAAACTTGGTTTATATCTGCTTGGAGATTTACCGTGTCCTCAATGGATCAAATTCTCATGCAGATTCCAGTATCGTCTGTAAAGGATGACACGGTACCTGGGTTTACTTCAGTGTCTGATGTGAGGATGAAGAACAGGCTGGGGGCGAGTACTGTGCCTTGCGGAACAGAACTTGTCACTGTGGCAGCCTCCAACTTAACTCTGACAGTATGACTCTGGTAGTACAACACTGACACTAGCAGCACGACACTATCAGCCCAACACTATCAGCCCAACACTATCAGCCCAACACTATCAGCCCAACACTATCAGCCCAACACTAGCAGTACCACACTAGCAGCCCAACACAACTAGCAGTGTAATAGTACAATAGCAGCACAACTAGCAGTCACACTAGCAGTACCACTCTAGCAGCACAACTAGCAGTACCACACTAGCACAACTAGCAGCACAACTAGCAGTACCACACTAGCACAACTAGCAGCACAACTGGCAGCACCACACTAGTATCACAACTAGCAGCACCACACTAGTATCACAACTAGCAGCACCACACTAGTATCACAACTGGCAGCACCACACTAGTATCACAACTGGTAGCACCACACTAGTATCACAACTAGCAGCACCACACTAGTATCACAACTAGCAGCACCACACTAGTATCACAATTAGCAGCACCACACTAGTATCACTAGCAGCACCACACTAGTATAACTAGCAGCACCACACTAGTATCACAACTAGCAGCACCACACTAGTATCACAACTAGCAGCACCACACTAGTATCACAACTAGCAGCACCACTAGTATCACGAACTAGCAGCACCACACTATATCACAACTAGCAGCACCACACTAGTATCACAACTAGCAGCACCACACTAGTATCACTAGCAGCACCACACTAGTATCACTAGCAGCACCAACACTAGTATCACTAGCAGCACCACACTAGTACACTAGCAGCACCACACTAGTATCACTAGCAGCACCACACTAGTATCACTAGCAGCACCACACTAGTATCACTAGCAGCACCACACTAGTATCACAACTAGCAGCACCACACTAGTATCACAACTAGCAGCACCACACTAGTATCACAACTAGCAGCACCACACTAGTATCACAACTAGCAGCACCACACTAGTATCACTAGCAGCACCACACTAGTATCACTAGCAGCACCACACTAGTATCACTAGCAGCACCACACTAGTATCACTAGCAGCACCACACTAGTATCACAACTAGCAGCACCACACTAGTATCACAACTAGCAGCACCACACTAGTATCACAACTAGCAGCACCACACTAGTATCACAACTAGCAGCAACCAACACTAGTATCACAACTAGCAGCACCACACTAGTATAACTAGCAGCACCACACTAGTATCACAACTAGCAGCACCACACTAGTATCACAACTAGCAGCACCACACTAGTATCACAACTAGCAGCACCACACTGGTAGCCTGCGGTATTACGTGAGGGTCAAAGCCACATATATTAAACAGGTGTTTTTATCACATGAGGATAATTTTCTGCACACAACCTGAATATATACCAGAAATATGAGCACTTCTTTGCCTAAGATAATTGTGATTAATGCCACGAGCTTCTCCCCCTGATGGTAATTAACCAGAATTAACGAGAATTATTGCATGAAATTGCTGTGATCGACAGTTTGACCGGATCACCTAGCAGTATAAAGCAGCGTTGGTACTGGGTGGTATTTATGCCAGGCGGTGTTTATACTGGGCGGTATTTACAGTGAGGGTGTATCTATAACGCCAGTTTATTGATGACAGGGGTTGGTATTAACCAGATAGCAGAATATAATAATATTATGTCTGTCTCTGGAGGATTGACTTTACTACCGCGGAGAGTAACATTACTGTGTCTTGCAAGATTTTACAGGTTTATACAGTAGGTCTAAGGCCTATTGACTACATGAGGTGGCGTCAGAATTTTTTCTAATCCTACATGGGTCTACCTCTGGTGCAAATTGTGGGACCCACAGCCTCGGAGAAGTGGATAAAAAGGCTTCAAGGAAGAATTTTGGATTTCTTCCTGAAGCCGTTTGAATATTCCACTTCTCCTACCACCCCATCTTTTCATTCTTTTTTACCAATAGGTATATTTTATTAGTGGTGCTACATCGAAAGATTTCTTACAGTCCAAGAAAATACAGTCTACCCATCATCCCTCTCCTTCCTGTCTTACTTGTGTTACCTTGTAGAACTCCAGTAGGCTTGTGACGCCGGATTTTCCTTCCCTCATCACTCATGTTGATAATGGTTTGTCGGTCTGTCTTCCCTGCTTTACCATAAGGTTAGTCTCTACTTCCTCACATATCCTTCACTTTATTAAGTTATTGCAACAAATACATCTATCAAACCATTAGAAAAAAAAATCAGACACTGGGAACATTTGGGTAATTTAATCCCCATATAACTTAGTGAATTTAACTCGGTACCAACATAATCCTCCAACAACAGTGTCCAACATAACAATCCTCCAACAATAGTCTCCAACATAATCCTCCAACATAATCCTCCAACATAATCCTCTAACAGTCTCCACCAACAGAACAGTCATCCAACAACAGTCTCCACCAACACAGTCCTTCAACAGTCTCCACCAACACAATCCTCCAACATTTTCCTCCAGCACAACGATCCTCCACCAACAGTCTCTTGCACCACAATCCAGCAACAGTCTCTTCCAGCACAACAATCATTCAACAGTCTCCACCAACACAACAATCCTCCAACAATAGTCTCTTCCAGCACAGCAATCTTCCAAGAGCAGTCTCCTCCGACACAGCAGTCCTCCAACAACAATCTCCACCAACAAGAGTTTCCTGCAACACACGTTATGTCATTGGACATAAGAGTGATAATTGTGGTATCAACTTGGATCACCAGTTGTTGACGTGTCCCTCGAGAGCAAGTACAACGCCATCTTGTGGCTCTTTTGGTAAACTCAATTTTGACAGCGGGACCAAAATTACTGGTGGTGAGAATATTGATAGGCATGACAGAGTCACCCTCCTGAGCCCTGATGGTCGAGAGTGACTTCTTGTAGGACCGGGAAGTAGACCTTGTCTGGTCCCAAGATGAGAGGTACTGTATGTTTGAGTGGACACAGGAGGAGGGCATAATTATGAGACATAATGCCCACTTACTCGACCTGCAATGAACGGGTGTGGATCGGCTCCTGATCCGGCACGCTGTGATGGAGGCGGTCTTCTGTGTTAGGTCCCCCGAGTGTGTGCCCCGGTAGCTTGCAGTCTTCTTCAGGAACACCTCTGTTTACCTCCTGATGGGGAGGACTGATACCTCGTCAGTTGTTGATGAACACTGGCGAGTGTTAGCGGCGGCTCCGACCGTCTGGCTCCACTCATTCCTGACCAAGACACACGCTTGATGGGAAGGTAATTTGGAGAGTAGTAGTTATGTGAGGGATGGCGGGTGCTGGGACCAGGCTAACTTCTACTCTGCCTTTTGTGTAACCAAGTTAATAGTGTGTGTGTGTGTGTGTGTGTGTTGTGTGTGTGTGTGTGTGTGTGTGTGTGTGTGTGTGTGTGTGTGTGTGTGTGGAGGGTAGGGGGTGTTTGAGTGATCTGGAGGTGTGTTTTTGCACGCTATCTGAGTATGCAGAGGTATGCTTCAGAAGTTTGATTGTTTGTGTGAATTTATGTTTTTCCGGTGTTTGTGTGTTTATCAGTGCTTTGAATGTGCACTAGAAGTAAATACACGTATATCTACATGAACTGTGAAAACATGCAATTATATTAAGTTTTATAGCTTGCACGAACTGTATCACAGTAGATTAGAGCATTTCACTCCGTCATGGAAGTTGTCCATTTAATATCACGTACCTGCGAGAACCTCCCAAGAAGCTCGTCACTAGTAATCCCTTCATTGCATCACTTCCAAAGGCAACTGTTCAAAAAGAAATTTATCACATAATTGTTAGTAATAGTGTATCAAGTTATTTACACTGATGGATCTAAGCAGGAGTCTACTGGCAGGGCTGCATCTGTTCTTGTTGCTACCTCCATAGTTATAAATGAAATGAACTATATTAAGTTGGCATAAGAATTAACAACTGGTTGTCTACACTGCAAACTGATTTGTTCACCATCTTAATGGCGCTAAAGTTAACTTACGACTCTATGATTATTACCGATTCTGTGTCATCACTGAAGGTTCTTGACTCACATAAGGACTCAATAATATGTTCATTGGAGAAGCCAGATATAGAGACTAAAGATTCCGGGGAAAAGGAATTAATGTACAATTGTTATGGATTTCATCACGCTTTGGATTACTCCTTCATGATACAGTTGATAAGTTAGCCCAAAAAAGTACTTCTAGCAGTTTGGCAGACACGCATGATGAAACCAAATACAAAGTATGTAGCCAGCTATTGTCACTCGCCACTGGAGGTGGTCAGTCCCTCAGCCTGGAGAAGAGTTCAGCTCAATGGTCTGGAACGATATCGTTCCAGACCATTGAGCTGAACTCTTCTCCAGGCTGAGGGACTGACCACCTCAAATTATTAATCCGAAGTTGATGGACTGACTGCATCATCTTTACCTAGCCATTACACCTGCTGACTCTGTATTTGACTGAGGAAGCCTACCGTATGGGCGAAACGTTTCAACAATAAAGATACCCAACTGTTGGACATGTATCTTACTGACCATCATCAGCACTGTGATGGTATCCACCTGGATCAACAGATCCTGAAAGTGGAGTTTTCTCTGTCAGAAAAGTTTCGTCATTGTACCAGAGAAGTCATCAGTTCAAACTTGGGCATCATCAATTCAGACTAAATTAGACACCTATTTAACCCCCCCCCCCCCCCCGGTCGTAAAAAATATAAGGATCGACTAAGTTCCATTTTCTCATTCAGTATAAAACCTTATTCAGTCTTTCCTCTTGAAGTATCGCCAACAATTTTGTTTAGGGCATAAATGTATTTGTTTTATCTTGACAAAATGCCAGTGAAGTTTGTGTTAATATCAGCCTATGTTATCCTCACAGGGAACAAAAATGTTGAATTGGCAGGACTAACAGTGCAATTCAACACTAACTACACGTTTTTAAATGACAAGGAAATAATTAATTCTGAGTTAGCGCTCCGCCCCCTCAATGTGATGATAATTATAATAATTTACACTAGTCAGATACTAGATCATATACAAGGTTATTGTGACCCATATTCGTCAGTAAGTACTGGTTTGGTAATAAGTTGTGGATGAGTGGAACAAACTCTCGAGTACAGTTATTCAGGCTAAAGCGTTGTGTAGTTTTAAAAATAGGTTAGATAAATACATGAGTGGGTGTGGGGTGTGTGAGTTGGACCTGGGTTATTTGTGTATGGACCTGACTAGCTTGTGCTGCTGGGTCTGGTGCCGTGCTCCATCCTTGAGTGGAGATGATCAGACTGGGTGGGTCATTGGGCTAATCCGGGGGGGACATGGACCTGCTCCGCATGGGTCAGTAGGCCTGTTGCAGTGTTCCTTCTTTCTTATGTTCTTATGTAAGTTGATAAACAAGAACATATTGTTCCAGAACCTGATACTGCATCTGTGTCCTTTTAATAATAATAATAATCTTTATTTCTACAAGTACATGTACAGGGTATACAGTCCTAGCTGACATCACTGACATGCTACTATACAGAAAGCCGCTTGTTATGCTGAACATTTCCCGCAAATTAGGTCAATTTTGTCCCAGGATACGACGCACACCAGTCGACTAACACCCAGGTAAACATCAATATGGTATAAAATACCGACAGGTTGGTAGGTAAGACACAAAGGCAACAGTTAGGCAACTTTATTCCGAAACGTTTCGCCTACACAGTAGGCTTCTTCAGTCGAATACAGAAAGTAGGCAGGAACAGTAGAGATGTGAAGACGATGTATCAGTCCATCACCCTTGAAGTCGTAGAATTTGAGGTTGTCAGTCCCTCAGCCTGGAGAGTTCAGTTCCATAGTCAGGAACTATCTGAAGATCAAGCGACAGTGCGGAGACTTAAATACTGTCGGAAGGAGAGGTGCAGAGTAGTAGTAGTAGTAGTAGTAGTAGTGAGAATGTAGCCACTGATAGGTCAGGTCCCTCTCAGATCCAACAGTTCTCACTTGAAAGGGTTGTCCAAGGTGTTTTCTGTACCAAGAGGCCATGTGTTCCTGCCTACTTTCTGTATTCGACTGAAGAAGCCTACTGTGTAGGCGAAACGTTTCGGAATAGTTGCCTAACTGTTGCCTTTGTGTCTTACCTAACACCCAGGTACCTATTTAACTGAGAGGTGAACATGGACAGCAGGTGGTTAGGTAAGACACATATGCAACAGTTAGGTATCTTTATTTTGAAACGTTTCGCCTACACAGTAGGCTTCTTCAGTCGAGTACAGAAAAGTTGATAGAAGCAGAAGATACTTGAAGACGATGTAATCAGTCCATCACCCTTAAAGTTTTGAGGTGGTCAGTCCCTCAGTCTGGAGAAGAGCATTGTTCCGTTGTCTGAAACAATATGAAGTTGAAGTGACAGACACTGCAACACAAGGGTATCTTGGTACAGACCATCTACTTCGACAACCTCTACTAGTGAGAACGGCTGGGTTTGAGAAGGACCTGCCCTCCCAAATCAACCTACGTCTCACCTGACGATTACAGGAACAAAATGCTCAATCTACTTAATGACCCAGATACCTACAAACCTCTCACAACTAACCAAGTGGACAACCTTACTAAAACTTTTCTTCAAAGGACTCGCCGCATTCTGAGGAGCTCAGAACAAGGGAAGAAACTTCTGCACACCATGCCCAGCAACCCCAGACCTGCCAGAATGTACGGCCTGCCAAAGACTCACAAGCCTGGTATCCCACTGAGGCCCATATCCTCGGGAATAGGCAGTGCTCCCCACCAGCTCTCAGGAATTCTCGCCAAACACCTCTCGAAACTCTTGGGCACTATCAGTCCAGCACATCTCAAACACTCAGGTGATCTTCTCAATCGCATTCGCAACATCAACATCAGGAACAAGAAACTTTCCAGCCTTGACGTGACTTCCCTATTCACTAAAGTACCTACTAAACAAGCCATCGATCTCTTGCGCAGGAAAATTGACGATTCACTTGATCTTCCCATTCCAGCCAGCGATTTCATCGACCTTGTTGAACTATGTGTTGGCTTTACGTGTTTCTCTTTCGAAAATCACCTCTTTCAGCAGACTTTTGGACTACCCATGGGTTCGCCACTCAGTGCAGTCCTGCGAACCTATACATGGAACATCTAGAAGCCGAACGTTTCTCCACCATTATTCCTTCGTCTGTCACCTGGCTCCGTCATGTTGACGACATTCTCCTCATAACTCCTAAACGCTTCAACGTTCAAGCTCTCCAAGACAAGCTCAACCAGGTCGAGCCTTCAATCCAGTTCACACTTGAAGAAGAAGTCGACAACACTCTTCCTTTCCTTGATGTTCTACTCTGCAAAGCTGACCACGAACTTCGTTTTAAAGTCTATCGAAAACCCACCAACCAAAACGATCTTCTCCACTTCTACTCTCACCACGACACCAAAACCAAACGTGGTGTAATTATAGGCTTCTTCCTGCGTGCACTCAGAATCTGCAGCAACGAGTTCCTTGAGGAAGAATGCACTATAATTGAACAAGTATTTTCCAAACTCCACTATCCTCGTCACTTCATCAGAGACTGCAGACGGCGAGCATTAAACATCTTCAACACACCCAGAGAAGACACTGCCGAGAAGAGATACATAGTCCTTCCCACCAACTCCATTGCCAAACATGTTTCCAACATCTTTGCCAAAACATCATTCCAAGTATCTACCTCCACAACCACGACCATCAAGGACATCACCAGTAGTAGGCAGGACAAGCCTCCATCCTCTGCAGGGGTATACATAATCCCTTGTAATGACTGCAACAAGTTATACGTGGGCGAAACATCAAGGGACCTCCAAACACGTATTTCAGAACACCAATACGCAAGCAGGTCTGACGACACAAGGAATGCCTGCGTACAACACCGTAATTCACACAACCACTTGATAAACTACAGAAACTCAAGACTTATCGCCACAGAAGACAACACTCAATACCGAAGAATCCTGGAATCATCACTTATTTCTATATCCGACAACTTCAACCAGAATAGTGGCTTCTATAACATAGCTGAACCACTTGCCAAGAAACTTCTTCATCGCTATCCCACATAAGAACACTGTAGAAGGTCTGCTCACAAACTTATCCAATCTCCTTTCCAAGCTACCCAAGTTTTTAGACTCTATAGCCCCACTCGGTACATCATCAGATGCAGCATTCTTCACCTGACCTCAGCCGGACTATAAATACTCGCGTTCCTTCCACCCCAGGTAGTTCTGTTTGTGACTTGAAAAAGCCCACTGTGTGGGCGAAACGTAGTCAATAAAGGATCACATTATACTGCATTTGTGTTTATATTGCCATTGTGTCGGTGAGAGTAAGACACATGTGCAACATCTGGGTATCTTTATTGTAGACGTTTCGCCATCCAGTGGCTTTATCAATACAAATTCTAGGACATAACTTGAAGACAGTAGAACTATGTACAGAAGATGAGGTAATCAGTCCCTCAACCTAGGAGTAGGTGCGAACAGCACCATAGTCGTGGAGATTCTGAAGCAGAAGAAAGAATCCTGGCGCTTATAACTAACGTCAGGTGTAGCAGACGAGGGATATTCACTGGTAGCGGGGTTCCCCAGGGAAGTAGGTCCTTCCCAAAGAGATGGGGTTTGTTTTTTGAGGTAGTTGTAGTCGTGAAGGTTATGTACATGTCCTCAGAATTAAGATTCCATGATGTTGCAGTGTCTGACAAGTTGTGTACGAAATGGTATATAATACCGACAAGATGAGAGTAAGACACATGTGCAACATCTGGGTATCTTTATTGTAGACGTTTCGCCATCCAGTGGCTTTAATCAATACAAATTCTAGGACATAAATTGAAGACAGTAGAACTATGTACAGAAGATGAGGTAATCAGTCCCTCAACCTAGGAGTAGGTGCGAACAGCACCATAGTCGTGGAGATTCTGAAGCAGAAGAAAGAATCCTGGCGCTTATATACTAACGTCAGGGGTAGCAGACGAGGGGATATTCCTGGTAGGCGGATTCCCCAGTGGAAGTAGGTCCTTCCCAAAGAATGGGTTTGTTGTTGAGGTATTGTAGTCGTGAAGGTTATGTACATGTCCTCAGAATTAAGATTCCATGATGTTGCAGTGTCTGACAAGTTGTGTACGAAATGGTATATAATACCGACAAGATGAGAGTAAACACATGTGCAACATCTGGGTATCTTTATTGTAGACGTTTCGCCATCCAGTGGCTTTATCAATACAAATTCTAAAGGACATAACTTGAAGACAGTAGAACTATGTACAGAAGATGAGGTAATCAGTCCCTCAACCTAGGAGTAGGTGCGAACAGCACCATAGTCGTGGAGATTCTGAAGCAGAAGAAAGAATCCTGGCGCTTATATAGTAACGTCAGGTGTAGCAGACGAGGGCATATTCACTGGTAGGCGGGATTCCCCAGTGGAAGTAGGTCCTTCCCAAAGAGATGGGTTAGTTGTTGGGAAGGACCTACTTCCACTGGGGAATCCCGCCTACCAGTGAATATGCCCTCGTCTGCTACACCTGACGTTAGTATATAAGCGCCAGGATTCTTTCTTCTGCTTCAGAATCTCCACGACTATGGTGCTGTTCGCACCTACTCCTAGGTTGAGGGACTGATTACCTCATCTTCTGTACATAGTTCTACTGTCTTCAAGTTATGTCCTAGAATTTGTATTGATAAAGCCACTGGATGGCGAAACGTCTACAATAAAGATACCCAGATGTTGCACATGTGTCTTACTCTCATCTTGTCGGTATTATATACCATTTCGTACACAACTTGTCAGACACTGCAACATCATGGAATCTTAATTCTGAGGACATGTACATAACCTTCACGACTACAACTACCTCAACAACTAACCCATCTCTTTGGGAAGGACCTACTTCCACTGGGGAATCCCGCCTACCAGTGAATATGCCCTCGTCTGCTACACCTGACGTTACTATATAAGCGCCAGGATTCTTTCTTCTGCTTCAGAATCTCCACGACTTGGTGCTGTTCGCACCTACTCCTAGGTTGAGGGACTGATTACCTCATCTTCTGTACATAGTTCTACTGTCTTCAAGTTATGTCCTAGAATTTGTATTGATAAAGCCACTGGATGGCGAAACGTCTACAATAAAGATACCCAGATGTTGCACATGTGTCTTACTCTCATCTTGTCGGTATTATATACCATTTCGTACACAACTTGTCAGACACTGCAACATCATGGAATCTTAATTCTGAGGACATGTACATAACCTTCACGACTACAACTACCTCAACAACTAACCCATCTCTTTGGGAAGGACCTACTTCCACTGGGGAATCCCGCCTACCAGTGAATATGCCCTCGTCTGCTACACCTGACGTTAGTATATAAGCGCCAGGATTCTTTCTTCTGCTTCAGAATCTCCACGACTATGGTGCTGTTCGCACCTACTCCTAGGTTGAGGGACTGATTACCTCATCTTCTGTACATAGTTCTACTGTCTTCAAGTTATGTCCTAGAATTTGTATTGATAAAGCCACTGGATGGCGAAACGTCTACAATAAAGATACCCAGATGTTGCACATGTGTCTTACTCTCATCTTGTCGGTATTATATACCATTTCGTACACATTGTGTCGGTATTTTATACCATTTATTTCCAACGTCTCGCCTCCTGGCACTATATAAGGCCCGATTCTGTCACTTCAACTTCATATTGTTTCAGACAACGGAACAATGCTCTTCTCCAGACTGAGGGACTGACCACCTCAAAACTTTAAGGGTGATGGACTGATTACATCGTCTTCAAGTATCTTCTGCTTCTATCAACTTTTCTGTACTCGACTGAAGAAGCCTACTGTGTAGGCGAAACGTTTCAAAATAAAGATACCTAACTGTTGCATATGTGTCTTACCTAACAATCTGTCGGTATTTTATACCATTTTAATGTTCATGGACAGCAGGTGTTTTAAGGAAACACGCCGTAATGTTTCCAGCCGTGCTGGGGATCAACCCCCGGCAGTATGTGAGCTGAGTGCGCTAGCATCCAGCTACGGGACACTTCACATTTTGTCGGTAATTCTACCATTGTGATGAATGGTTTTGAAAACCGACAAGTTGAAGAATTGAGACACTTATGCAACACATGGGAATCTTTATTGAAGAAACGTTTCGCCACACAGTGGCTTCATCAGTCCAATACAAAGTAGAAATGGGTAAGGAGAGTAGAAGTATGAGGTAATCAGTCCCTCAACCTGGATTCGATGTGTTCAGTCCATCACTCTTGTAGTAAGTGCAGCATAGGGCCAGAGAGGTGGCTTATATACTGCGGTGAGATGAGTTGAAGCCTCCTCCTGCTTCAACTCATCTCACCGCAGTATATAAGCCACCTCTCTGGCCCTATGCTGCACTTACTACAAGAGTGATGGACTGAACACATCGAATCCAGGACTCGCAGCAATGGTTTTAAGTTGGAAAAATTCAGATTCAGGAAGGATATAGGAAAGTACTGGTTTGGTAATAGAGTTGTGGATGAGTGGAACAAACTCCCAAGTACCGTTATAGAGGCCAGAACGTTGTGTAGCTTTAAAAATAGGTTGGATAAATACATGAGTGGGTGTGAGTTAGACCTGATAGCTTGTGCTACCAGGTCGGTTGCCGTGTTCCTCCCTTAAGTCAATGTGACCTGACCTGACTAGGTTGGGTGCATTGGCTTAAGCCGGTAGGAGACTTGGACCTGCCTCGCATGGGCCAGTAGGCCTTCTGCAGTGTTCCTTCGTTCTTATGTTCTTATGTTCTTATTTCTACTTTGTATTGGACTGATGAAGCCACTGTGTGGCGAAACGTTTCTTCAATAAAGATTCCCATGTGTTGCATAAGTGTCTCAATTCTTCAATTCTACCATTATTAGTAATTTTCTCATTGTTTGACCATCCGTCTATACACAAAGCTGTCTGAAGTTAAAGCACGTATGTTAATGGCGGGGAAGTGTAAACAAGAGAGGAGAGAGACGGGGCGGTGGCCGGGATTTCTCTAGGTTACCTGTTATTTTCTTTCACAGGAAATGCTAGAAAAATTATTCTTTGTCGCGTTATGGTCACACGATGACTCAGTGGAGCTGGTGGGTTGACCCAGACCTTCCACTGCCTTGATTGTTCACCTCTGTAGACACTGTTCACCTCTGTAGACACTGATTGTGATTATTTCATTAAAAATTATAATAAAGTAATCATGTAACGATTATTTTATTTTGTGTTAATTTATTAGCAAAGTAATGTAACTATTATTTAGTTTAAACTACTAACATTTCTTAACGTAATAATATAACGATTATTGAATTAAAATCACTAACATTTCTTAACATAATCGAGTAACTGACAATTATTAACCAAGTAATCATGTATTAATCTTACCTTAAGTATGCAAGGTTAGATGCAGTCAGAGAGTGAACAATGTTACATGCAGCGCTACCTTAATATGGTAGCTACCGAAAATGGCGTTGATATCGCCACTGGCGTGTTAACTATTTGAGCTGTAATGTACAGCCTTTATGGTGGTATGTTCGCTCACAGGATTAAGTGGCTGCACTATTAACTCGCCCCCTCGGGGCAAGAGGTGAACATCTTGGACTCCATGCGTTAGTCTTGTCCACTCGGATGCCTTCCTTCTGTTCTTGAAGTATTCCTATATTCACTTTAGTACGTTCATTGTTATTTCTGCTTTGCTCTTCCAGTTCGTTCATCAGTCTCTGGTGTCTTACTGTCCCAGATGCTCTGTCTGCCTGTGTCTGTTTCTCTCTCTCTCTCTCTCTCTCTCTCTCTCTCTCTCTCTCTCTCTCTCTCTCTCTCTCTCTCTCTCCTCTCTCCTCTCTCTCTCTCTCTCTCTCTCTCTTTACACACGGTTTGACAAGGTTAAGGATCCTTAGCTTTATTGACAAGCTATTTACAGGTTAAGGATTCCTAACTTTATTGGCAAGCTAAGAGCGTTACCTACATCAGCTCATTTGAAAGCATTTTTGTTATGAGACATACAAGTAGGGAACAGGATGAAGTTGGAGCCATCTGTGGGCCAGCATTTTCATTTGATCAACTGACTATCTCGTTGACATCATTATGCTGTACGAATGTGTTTTCATACTCGAGTCATCCTGGGTATATATGATTTCAGATGGAGTGATGTTCTGGAAAAGGTACAGCCAGAGTGAATTGCTGCTTTCTGCCCGTCTTGTGGCATAAAAGGTGCTTCACGCTGTCCTCGAAGTGGATCCAAGTGTGGTACTTTGACAATATTGGCCTTGTACATAACAGTAAAGCCACCCACATCCCTCCTGTTTGAAGGCTCTGCTGAAATGACAGATCTATCCAGGATTGGTCCAAAAGGGGAAGGGGTAAAACTTTTGGGAACTTTTCTTAAATTTTGCCCATGGAGTTCCCGGGGGAAGGGGAAACCAAGAAATTTAGTTACTTCCATTGTACTCTTTCCCTCTTCCAGTTTTTTCAACCCCTTTTTACGGGTCCCAATCCCGGTCCCCCGGTGCCCCTGTTCCCTTTTCCCTCTTTTTCAAATTTCTTTCCCCCTTCATCCTTTTCAAATTCCCCCCTTCCCCCTTCCAGGTGGCCTCCCCCCCCCATTTTAAAATTAATGCCTATTTTTGAAAACCCGGAAATTTACCATTTTTGGGCCTAAAAAGGAACCAATCATCTTTTGGGCTTTTTTTTAGGTAAAAAAAAGGGGGGTTTTGGGCCATCCCACTTTTCTTTTCCTCCTTTTCTCTTCTCTCTGTGTGGGGTTTTAAATACTTCAAAGGTCTTGGGTATTTGTTTAAAAGGATGTGTTCAAAGGTAAATTCCTAAAAGGGTTCCTTTTTTGGTCCTTTGGAAAAAAGGGTGTTAAGCTTTGGAAGGGGACCAAAAGTGGGGCTTTACAAAAATTGGTTGACAAACGAAACCAAAAAAAACCCCTTTTTTAAGTCCCCTGAAATAAAAATCTATTGGGTTTTACCAAGGGTTAAACGTCGCCCAAATTCCTTCTATTGTCAAGCAGTGGCAATAAGGGGGGGGAAACCAAAAAGGGGGTTCAAACTAAGGGTAAAGGAAACCTTCCCCCCGGCAACAGTTTCTATCCCCTTTGCAAAATTCCAATGGGGGCCAAATGTTAATTTTGGGTGGTTTAAATTTCCATGTTTCTTTTTCCCTGGGGGGTTTGGGAAAAAAAAACCCCAAAACAATTTTTTATTGAACCCCCTTTCCCCCAATGCCCCCTTTTAAATCAGGTGCCGGGGGAAAGGACCATATATTTTTTTTTTGGGTAAAAATTTTCCGAAACCACTCTTTTTTTCCCCTTTCCCTCTTGGTTGTTTTTTCCTAGGTTTATAATCTTTTGAAAAAGCCTTTTTTAAAAAAAGGTTTGGGGCGAAATTTTGCTAAAAAGGGTTTAGGACCTTTTTTTAAATTCTTTCCTTTAAATCATCGGGTTTCCTTTTTTTTTACTTATGAAGCCCCTTGGGAAAAAAACCCCGTTTCCTATTAAAAAACCCCCAAAGGGGTTCAATTGGGGGTCAATTTTTACCCAGATTATAGTTTTCTTCCCAGGGATGGGCAAGGATTTTGGCCCCGAACCAAAAAAGGGGTTATCGGTAGGAAAGTTTCAAAAACCCCAGCAAAACCCAGCCATCCTTGGGAAAAGTTTAAACCCACCCGCAAAATTTAAAAGGAAAAAAATTTTTCCCAGGGGAAAAAACCCCCAAAATCAGGGGAAAAAAAACCAAAAATAAAATTTAAGCAACGTTTGGAAAGGGTTTTAAGGGGGCCCTTTTAAAAGGCAAAAGGGTAAAATTCGTTTAAATAATGGTTAGCCAATTTTTCCCTGGAAACCCGGGAACCTGGGAAACCCCCCGGCCATTCGTTTTCTTTTTTTTTGTTTTGGCCTGGCCCCCCATACTCGGGGGGACGGGGTAATTTTTTCCCCGGACTTAAAGGTTTCCCCTTTGTATACATAAAAAGGGGGAAATTTTTAAAAAAGCCCAAGAGGAAGGAAAAACCCTTCGTAAAAAAGTTGCCCAGGGCCCAGTAAAGGGAACCCCAACGTTTTAATTTCGGAAAAGTAAAAAATTTCCCCAATTTGGAAAGGCACCCATGGGGGGGAAAGGAGATTCCTGGCCCAAAACCTTCCCCCAAAAACATTGGGAAAAACCTAAAAAATTGGGCCAAATTAATTCAAAAAGTTGGAAAGGGGGTGGGCCCCTTACAGGAGAACCCAAAAAACCCCCCCAATTTTTCCTTTTCCCCCTTTTGGTTCCCCCGATCGAAAGGGGCCCTTGGAGGGGTTTGGTTTTGTGCCCCCCATTCTCGAGGAGGGGCTATCAAAAAAACCAAAGGTCTGTGGAAACACCCCTTTTTTCAGGGGGGGGGGGTTGGCATGAGGGAAAATGGAGAATTCTCCCCACCCCCGGCCACCCCCGGGCCCCCCGATGGGGGTTTTTGAAAAAAGGTCAAAAGTTTTAATGGGCCATTTCTATTGAAAATTTTTTAAGCTTTTTTGTTTATAAATGTGGGGAATTGGGGACAAAACCCATTTTTTTTAAGGGGTTTAAGGGGGTTTTGGGGGTTACAGGACCCCGGGGGGGTTCCGCCGTATTAAAGGGGGCCCCCTTTTTAAAATTTCCCATTGGGAACCATTAAAAACTTGCCCAAACCCGGGGGGTTAAAACCCAAACCCACAAAACCAAAATAAAAGGCCCTTCCTTTTTAAAAGGAATAATTTTCTTTTTAGAAAATGCCTCAGCCCCTTCCCCGGACCGGCTTCACCCCGGGAAGCATAATTTGGGAGTTAAAGGCTTTAATTTATTTTTTGTTCCCCCATTTTCATTTTACTTTGTTATGTTTTTTTATTAAATTTTAATTGGTTTTTATTTTTCCAAAGAACAATTTTTTGGTTTGGGAACGGGGAAACAAACCTGGGAGGGGGAAGGGGGTTTCCCCTTTTTTTGGCCCCCCCATGGTGAACCGCGGGTTTTTTACCCCCCATCCCCAAAACAAAAAGGGCCTTCCTTCCTAGTGATTTGTTTTTTGGGAATAAATACGGCCCCTTCCCAAATTTCTCTTGTTACCCCCTGGCTCCAACCTTGGGGTAAAGTTTTTTCCTCTTTAAAAATTCTCTTTTCCCCCCCTTTCCATTAAAAAAAAGTTTTGTGTTTTTTTTTTTAAGGAATTTTTTCCCGAAAAAAGTGGTTTGATAGTAATAACCCATCCATAAAATTTAAACCCCAATTTTTTCCCGTACTTTTCGTAGGGATTGAGGGGAAAACAAAGGGGTTGAGTTGGGCATTTTGGGGTTGGGTTTTTTTATTTTGGCAGTTTGGGGCCAGAAAGCCAAAAATGAAAATTTTAAAAACCAAAATTGAAAAAAGTATTGGGGAAGGGCCCATGTAAATTTCCTTTTTGTAAAAACCCAGGAGGGGTTAAAATTGAATTTATTGGGGGGGGGGGGCCCTGAGTGCAAAAAGGTCATAAATGAACCTAGGGGTTTTAGGGGGACGCAGAGAAAGAAAGGGGAAAGGGGGGTGGGCGGTTTTAGGCGGGACGTTTCAGGGGGGGGTGGATGCTTTTGGCCCCCCTTGGCCAAAACTTGTTCCCCCCGGGGCCGGGAGGGGATTTTTTTTTTATAAAAGGTGTAAAAATTTCTTTTTTCCTTTTTTTCTTCCCTAAACCCCATTACAGGTTCAAGGGGAAAAAAAAACTGGATTGTTAAAGGGTTGCCTTTAAAAGCAAATCTTCACTTTTAAAATATTTAAAAGTTTTTTTGGGGGGAAGGGGAATCGTTAAAGTCTGCTTTTGACACACCTGTTGTATTTTCCTTCAGTTATGAAAAACCCCTGTTTTATTTTCCTTCTTTTTTTGGACACACCTTTTTTAGTTCCTTCATTTTGGACCCCCCTTTTTTTATTTTCCTTCAGTTGTGACACCCTGTTTTGGGTTCCCTTCTTTTGTGACCAACCCTTTGTTTTTTTTTCCTTCAGTTGTACATACCTATTTTTTTTTTCCCTTTCGTTATAAACGCACCTGTTTTATTTTCCTTCAGTTATGACACACCTTTTTTTTAGTTCCTTCATTTTTATGACACCCCTGTTTTAGTTCCTTCATTGAAACTGAGACATTTGGCAATTTTTTGGGATTCTTTATTGGGCCTTTGCAAAAAATTCCTGGGTTTTTTAAACTGATAGAAGATAGGGGAAGGGGTGGGGGGAAAACAGTCAGGTTGCAACACTAGGGTTTAAACAAAAATTTTAAATAAAAGACATTCATCATAAAGTTTAAATAAAGACAATAAAACCAGGTCAGCAAACAAAGGGAGACGAAAGGGGGCACAAAGGACAAAGCCCCCAAAAAAGGCCCTATTTATACAAATTAAGCAGGAGGGTTAAGAAAAAGTTTGGATGGGGGCAAAATTAATTGAAAAGTACAGGAAACTTTGGGGTATTTTGGGGCTTTTTAACAAGAACCTTGCCAATCTGAAAGATAGAGAGATGCCTTCTGAATGTTAAAATAAAAGGGGTATAAATTTTCCCACGGGACGGGGGTCAACAGGAAGGGGGTGGAGTAGCGATGTACGTCCCGAGAAAAATTTAAAGTTTTTGTGTTAGAAAAATTTTATAAAATTAGAAGCGCAGCCCTTAATTTTTTTGGGTTTTTACAGTTTCTCGAGGGCCTTAAAAACAAATTTTTGGGTGTGTTTTACGGGGCCCCCCAAATTTTATGGGAAAAAGTGCTAAATTTTCTAGGGGATGAAATTGGGAAAGGCCCAACATACAAAATGTTGTGAAAGGGAAAGATTTAAACCCTAAACAGTTTTATTGGGGGCTTTTTGGGGACGGGAAATTTAAGAATCAAGTGACTTTCTTGATACGATCAGGATTTTTTTTAAAGCATTTTGGGGCCGGGGGGGCCAACTAGAGGAAAAAAACCCTTGACTTGGTTTTTCCAGCGGGGAAACGCTAATTAATAATCTTGAGGTTAAAGGGAGCTCGGGAAAGTGAACACAAATCACTCAGTTTTAAATATCAGGGAAATTTTTCCCCTAAAATGGCAATCAAGTCCCCTGCCCCCCTATTTTCCGCTTGGCTGATTGCATGGGACTGAAAAATTATTGGGGGGCTGAACGGGAAGACCTGACAAAGGGGTTAGGTAGGTGGTGATGGTTCCAAAAGACGTTTTCCAGACAGGGTTTCCCAAAGCTGCCCCAGACAACTTGGGTTTCCAAAATAAGGAAATCAAATCAAGAAAAAATTTACCCTAAAGGGATAACAATAGATTAAAACATCTCTTTGGGTCAAGAGAGAGGCATAAAAAGGCAAATCAAAAGAGGAGGGGTTTCAATTAAGAAATCAATATTTTTTCATTAAAGAGAGAAATAAAAAAGGGAATTAGAAAAGCAAAAAAAAATTTGGGGTTAAAATTTGCAAGAGAATCGAAGACAAACCCCAAAAAGGGTTTTTTTTTCCCAGGAAAAACAGAAGTAAGATCAGGGACAAGATGGGCCCACTCAAAAGTTACTCGGTCAGTCACAGCCCTGATCGGGAAATGTGTAGAATTTTTAACACATACTTCCTCTCATTTTTCTCAGGAAATACTAGCGATATACCAGAAAAAAAATTACGAAAAACAGGATTTTGAAAAAACTAGCCGATTAGGGTCACAAGGGGACATGGTTCTTGGGCCCAAATTTGGGAAAAATTTAAAAAACCTGACAAACCCCCAGGCCCTGATAAAACTGAAAATTCCGGGGGTTCTAAAGGAATGAAAAGAGGAGCTTGGGCAAACCCCCGGCTAACCCTTTTCAATAAAATCACTACGATTGGCATGGTCCCAAAGTAAGGGGAAAAATTGGCCCAAATGTATACCTATTTTCAAAGCAGGGGACCAAGTCCCTTAAGCTTCGAACTATAGACCAATAAGCCTTCCCCTCCATAGTGGGAATTTTATGGAATCAAAAATTGCCGAGGCAATTCGTAGCCCCCTTGAAAAGCAAAAAATTTAACCCAACGAATCTCAGCAGGGGTTTTTACAAAAGGGCTTTTCCTGCCTTACAATTTTTTTAAACTTTTTTCTTTAAGGGAAATTTGAGGATTTGATCATGGTAATGAATATGTTTTTGGTATATGGTTCATAAGGTTTTAAACAGGGTCCCACATCAGAGACTTTTGGGGAAAATTAAAGGGCCCCATGGAATAGGAAGAAAATTTTTTTTCCGGGAAATGGGAGGCAGGGTTTTAAAAAATAGGCGCAGAGATTTTTGCTAAAGGGGAAAAAATCAGAGTGGTGAAGCATCACGAGCGGTGTTCCACGGGGGTCAGTGTTGGGCCCCCTTTTGTTCACAATCACAAAAAAACCCTTGAGGGGCAAAAAGAGCGACATAAGCAAGTTTGCCGATGAAAACCAAAAATGGGCCGTCGAATTCATTCTGACGAGGAAAATTAAAGAGCACCCGGGAAAGTTTTTAATAGACGATGCAGGGGTGGGAGAAAGGCGGGATCATTTTTAATATTGACAAATGCAAAGTTTTTAAATTTTTGGACGGGAAAAATTTAACCATACCAATAAAACTAAAAAAAATTTTCCGATTTTAATTTTAAACGGATTGCGAAAAAGATTTTGGATCCTGGCAAAGCAGTAATCGGGGAAAAACAGACAAAAAGGCACAAGTGTTCCCCTTTAAATTTTAACAAACCTTGGTTTAAATCAAAAAACGAAAAAATGGGAAAGTCCTAGGTTTTCTTAAACCTATATACCCCTTTTTTGGGACCTCATTTAGATTATGCTGTACATTTTTGGTCACCGTATTATAAAAAGGTTTTAAAAATGCCGGGAAAAACAAAACAAAGGGGGAAAGAAAAAATTTGATCCCATGATAAAAGAAATCTTCCCATGAATAAAATTTGGGTTCTTGAATCTGCACTCTCTAGAAAAGGCGTAGAATTGGGGGGGAATATGATTGAGGTGTATAAATGGAAGACGGGAATAAAAAAAGGGGAATTGTAAATAACGTGCTGAAAATATCTAGCCTAGACAGGACTCGTAGCAATGGTTTTAAGTTGGAAAAATTAAGATTCGGGAAAGGATTGGGAAAGAATTTGGTTTTGGGGAAATAAAATTTGTGTGAAATGGAACAAACTGCCAAGCATAGTTTATTGAGGCTAAAACTTGTGTTTTTTTTAAAAAAAAGTTTGATAAATACATGAGTGGGGTGGGTGGGTGTTATTGGACTTGACTGCTTGTGCACTATCCCTTTTGGGGTTTTCCTTTCCTTAAGTGAATGTTTCCGCCCTGACTAGGGGGGGGGTTTTGGGGATTGACTTTAAACCGGTAGGAGACTTTGACCCCCGCCTCGCATGGGGCCCCGTAGGCCACTGCAATGTCCCCCTTTTTCTTTGGTTTTTAAGAAACGTTCACCATTACTTCCCCAGTCCAATACAGAGAAAACCGGGGGAAAAAAAAGAGGAGAAATGAAGTAATTTAATCCCCCCTTTATTTTGGATGGACTGAACCATCGACTCCTGTCGGAGGGACTGGGTTATCTCAAACCCTCCTGATCATCCAAATGTTTCCGCTGTATTGGACTGAAGAAGCCCCTGGCTTGGGGGAAACGTTTCCTCATAAAGATTTTTAAAGGTTTCAAAAGTGTCCCCATTCATTTACCGAGTTTTTTTTTGACGTGGATCCTTTTAATTAAAATGAATTCGGGCAGAATGAACATCCTAAAATAAACAAAGTTTAAAAAACATGACCTGAATACATTTCGTATTTTTTGACCATCTCAATCATCATCATCATGCATCCAACCATCATTTCTCAATCATCCCAAGATCAATCATCATCCCCTCATGCATCAATCAACAAGGGATAAAACAAAAAAAGCAAACCCAAACTTTAGTCATCATGAATCAATCATCAGCATCAAAACATCAGTCACATGCATCAAATCCTCAGTCATCATGCCCAGGCAAACATCATCAGCATCATCTCATCATTTAAACATCATCATCATGCATCAATCATTTATGCCAAACAATCATCATGCATCAAAACATCATCAATCCACATCATTCCCTCACAATCCATTATCAAACACTAATCCATCATAATCATCCACATCATAAACATTATCAACCATTGGGTATTACTCGAGGACGTTTTCCCTTGGGGGCCCCATGGGCTCGAGGACGTGTCATGGCTATGTAATCGAGGACGTTTTCTGGGTAAAGAAATCGGGGGACCGTTCATGGGTATGTCCGAGGGCGTGTCATGGCTATGTACTCGAGGCCCTTTCATGGGTATGGGACTCGAGGACGTGTCATTGGGTATGTACTCGGGGGACGCGTCATGGCAAAGTACTCGAGGACGCGTCATGGCTAGACTTTGAGGACATGTCGGCTATGTACTCGAGGACGTGTCCTGGGTATGTACTCGAGGACCCTGTCATGGCATGTACTCGAAAACGTGTCATGGCTTTTGTACTCGGGGGAAGGTCATGGCTAAGTACTCGAGGGGCGTGTCATGGCAAAGAAATCGAGGACGTGTCATGGCTTAAAGTACTCGAGGACGTTTTCTGGCTAGGGAATCGAGGACCCTGCCATGGCTATGTTTTCGAGGACGTTTCATGGCTATGTACTGAGGACATGTCATGGCTAAAGGAAACCCAGGACGTTTCATGGCTTTATTTGAGGGCGTTTCATGGGAGTCCGAGGGCGTTTCATGGCTATGTACCGAGGACGTTTCGGCTATGTACTCGAGGACGTTTCAAGGCAAAGTAAATCGAGGACGTTTCATTGGGTATGTACTCGAGGACTTTTTATGCCTAAGTACTCGAGGACGTTTTTATTGGGTAAAGTACTCGGAGGACATGGGCATGGCTAAGTACTTCCCAGGAAAGTTTTTAGGCCATGACCCCGAGGACATTCATGGGGAAGGGGCCCGAGGACGTTTTATGGCATGTACCAGGGCGTTTTCAAGGGTATTGGGACTCGAGGACGTTTCTGGCTATGTACTCGAGGGGGCCCTTTCATGGGTATTAACCGAAAAAACTTTTATGGCTATGTACCGAGGCGTTTCATGGCTATGTACCGAGGGCGTTTCATGGCTATTATCGAGGACGCATGGCTAAAAGTACTCGAGGACGTTTTAAAGGCTATGTACTCGGGGGCGTTTCAAGGCATGTACTTTGAGGACGTTTTCATGGTTTTTTGTCTCCAGGACGTTTCCCTGCCCATGGGACTCGAGGAAAGTTTCATGGGGTATGTACTCGAGGACGTTTTTATGGGTAAAGTACTCGAGGACGTTTTTTTATGGCCCATGTACCGAGGACATGTCATGGGGTATTTAAATCCCAGACGTTTTTATGGGTATGTACTCCCAGGACCTTTCATGGCTTAAAGTACTCCCAGGACGTTTTTATGGCTATTTTACCCCGAGGACAAAGTCATGGCTTTTGATCGAGGGCGTTTCATGCTATGTAAATCGAGGACATGTCCCCTGGCTAGGTACCGAGGACGTTCCCTGGGTATGTAAATCGAGGGCGTTTCATGGCTATGTACTCGAGGCCCTTTTTATGGGTATTACTCCCAGGACGTTTTTTAGGCTATGTACTTTGAGGACGTTTTCATGGCTATGTCCCGAGGACGTTTCAAAGGCTATGACTCGAGGGCGTTTCATGGGTATGTAACTCGAGGGCGTTCATGGCCAAGGGACTTTGAGGACGTTTTATGGCTATGTACTCCCAGGACTTTTTATGGGTATGTACTCGAGGACGTGTCAACTATGGTACTCGAAACCCTGTCTGGTTTTGTACTCGAGGACGTGTCAAGGCTTTTTACTCGTCTTAATTTTGCCAACAAAACCCCCGGTTGGGAAAAAGCACCTGGGAAAGGGGGGTGACCTTCCGTTTTCCAGTCGTGTTTTTTTACTCAAATGAAGGATGGGGAATTGTTTTACGAAAACAACATAAGAAAAAAAAGGGAAAACTGCAACAGGCCCCACTGACCCCCGAGACATTTTCCCTGTCACCCCCCCCGGAAATTTGACCAATACCCCCCCCCCCCCGGGTTTTGCCCAATGAACCACCCAGTCTGAACATCTCCCCTCAAGGATGGGGGCAAAGGGGACCAGACCCCCGCAGGGACAAGCAGTCAGGTCCAACCCCACCCCCCACCCGGGATTTAAACTACCAAGAAGGTAAACCATAAAGGAAAGAGACCAGGCAGAAGACCCCTTTGTTTTGTTCCCCTTTTATAAAGCCCCTCTGTGTGGGCAAAACCCTTTTTCAAAAAAGGGTCCATAATACTGCCCTTTTTGTGTTTTTTTCCCTCGTGAAAAAACAAAAACGCAAATACCCGTGAATGGAACAAACACATTGTAACTGGCCCCGTGGTACAAATGGCCCCGGAAAAGTTTTCATAAGCTTCTTTGCTTATTTACTGGTTTAAGAAAGACACGTAAACAAAAAACCTTTAAAAAAATTTATTAGAAAACGTTTCGGTCCTGGAACCTTGATCCCCTTCAAAAATACCCGAGGTAGAAAGACATTATAAAATATGGGGGAGAGTGAATGTTTCGGTATTTTATTTCCAAGGTTTTACCCCGCTTATTTACTGGTTTTTTTGTGTAAATTTTTTCCCTCGTATCTGTATTTTAAAGCCGTTTTTTTTTTTAAAGGGAAACACAAAGTTGCCCCCTTTTACCCACTGACATGTCACCCCCCCATCCTTAAAGGTGCCCTTTGCCCCCTACTCCAAGGTTGAGGGGCATTACCTCAAACTTCTGGGAAAAATAGTTCTACTATCTTCAAGTTATGTCCTTTGGGAAATTTTTATTTAAAAAAGCCAAATGGGTGGCGAAACGTCTACAATAAAATACCCAAAGTTGCCAATGTCTTAAAATTTTAACTTAAAGAGCACATAAGTTCCTCCCCTTCTAAAAGCATGTTTATTTTCCCCCTATAATCACCTTTCCATAATTGTTGTCCCCATTTGCTTCGTGTTTTCGTAAGTGAAAATTCAGGATCTTTCCCTTTAATTTATGGTATAACTTAAATCTTTTGAGAACAATTGTGTTGTAGAGGTTTTTACGTACACAAGGTCGACTGAGAGTAATAAATTGGTGATTGTTTTTCTCCAAAGTATTCCCTAAACAAATAAAACCAATTTAGGCTGAAATTTTTTTGGGTGTACGAAAACCCTAAGTTTGTCTGTAAAAATCGACGTTTTTGCGGGAAAAAATGGGCCCGAAATCGCGCTGTCACACCAATTCACCAAAAATTTTGCACTTTAAAGATCAAAAGGTTTTTCCCCTTTCCCCACGTTATTTTTTGGTGCTGTTCTAAACCCCGGCACTGAGCACTGAGATTTTTTATTTTTTTGGTGGATCAAGATTTTGTTCGGCAAATTCTTATGGGAAAATTTACGGTTTCTTTTATGGGGTTTTTTGTTGCCAATTTTAAAATACTCAGGGTTGCACATGCTTCAAAATTCCTTGTTTGGGTTTGGGATCCCTATAAACCTTTTTTTTAGGGGGAAACCCTTTATACAGAGAGTTTAAAGAATAACTGACTAGTTTTCCGACAGACAAAAGGGGTAATTTTTTAGTCCCTTTTGCTGGAAAACTTGACTTTTTAACACAGGGAAATTTAAAAAGTACTCGCCTAATTTTTACCCCGCCTAATTGTGGTGCAGGGGGGGAGAACACTCCTCCCCCCCTCTTCACTGCTCGCTACTAAGGGGCCCCTCCCTCCGCTTCCTGAGCTTTGTCAAAACCTCTTCTTAAAACTATGTATGGTTTTCCCGTCCCACTACTTCACTTTCTTTGGGTATTCCCCCTTCCTGCGGAAATCTGAAGAAATACTTTCCCAACTTTCCCCGTGACTCCCTTCCATCTTCGCCCTTTCCGTTGTGACCCCTGTTTCCCGTGTCCCCTCTCTGGAACATCCTATCTCTGCCACCTTTCTATTTTCCCCCCCAGTGTCCCCCGTATTCGTTTTCATATTCACCCCCCCGACCCCTTTGGTTTTCCCCCAGGGGTCCCCTTCTATTTCCCATTTCCCTCAAAACCCTTTCCCCGTACGACATTCCCCTGAGCTTTTGGGACTAGCCCCAAATTCAAAAAATTTTTACTTTCTCTAAATTCTTGGGCGTCCTTACCAGGTGGGGCCAGACTGGTGCTGCATACTCCAGTATGGGCCTAACATGCACAGTGTCTTGAACGATTTCCCTTTTTTAAAAGGGATCGGAACGCTATTCTCAGGGTTCCAAGCGCCCAAATTTCTGCACAGTTATTTGGTTTTATGTTTGCCCCCTGGTGACGTGCCCCGGTTTTTAAGGTCAACCCCCAAAGGCTTTTTCCCCCCGATGGGTCCCGAGTTTTTTGTCCACCCAGCCTATACTCTGTCTGCGGTCTTCTTTGCCCCCCCCCCAATCTTCCCGACTTTGCATTTGGCAGGGGTTGGGAAATTTGAGAAGCCAGTTTCCCGACCCCATGTCCAGCCTGTTTCCCGGGCCCCTTTTCAGTCCTGCCCCCATCACCGATTTAATTCTTCTCAAACAGCTTCCCCATTTATCCCGCGAATAGGGATACCAGAGCTATCCTACCACCCTGTCGTTCGCGTATATCAAAAATAGCACTGGTCCTAAACTGACCCCTTTTTGGGGGCCCCGCCCCGCACGGCCCCAAATTTTGGGTTCCTCTTCACGTTACATGAAATCGTTTTGCCCCCCCCTGTCGGTATCCCCGATCCATTGCAAATGCCCTCCCGTTAATGCGCCTGATCCTCCAAACCTCTGCAAAAATCTCCCTGGGGAACCCGTGTCCCAAAAGGGCCTTTCCGCAGTCTAGGGAAAAAAGCAGTCCCAAAACAAACCCCCCCTCTCGTGCTTTTTTGTTACCCTTGTCATAAAACTCCAGAAGGTTTGTGGGCCAGGATTTGCCCCTTTCCATGAACCCAGTGTTTTAAAATCATCATTTTTTAAAACTTTTTTAAAACAGAAATTAACATATAATAACGTATTGGGGTTAAAAAAATATTTATTCATTTGGGGAAAAAGACGCATTCACAATTTTCACTTTGTTTCGATAAGCAAATGGAAGTAAGACAGGAGGGAGAGAAGAGAAAAGAGAAAATGCTAAAGCAAGGGGCAGGCCCGGAATAAAAAAGGGAAAGGGACTAAATTTAAACTTTTAAAAATTTGTTTAAGGATTGGTTTTTAATTCCCAAAATTTTCTTCTTAGTTTGGGGACGAGAAACGTTTTTAAATTACAAAAATGATGGGATGGAAGATAAAAACTCAGTCTGCTTTAACAAGCCTGGCCCAGGACCGGGCTGCCAGAGAAAAAAAACTCTCGAAGCCTTCAAAAGGGAGGGTATCAAAAAGAGAGAATTTATATCAACTCTTAGCCTTAAATTTTAGCCGTGGTAGGAAAAACTGTTTTGTAGAATTTGAAAGTTCTACGGGAGGGAAAACACCTCTTTGAATTTTTATTGTTTTTTAGTGAAACTCCCTTTAAACCCTTTTTGTATCTTCTATTTACTGGTCTAATTATGCCCCAGTTTTTAACCTTAAAAATTTTACTTTTGTGACCCATTACCTTGTGTTTGTGCAGGGCAAAAACCTGTCAGACGTGCTTTCCAGGAGAGCTTTTAAAACACGACTTAAACGTCACTTGGCGTACGTCAAGACACAGATGCCACTTGGGTCACCCAGACCACGTGGACGAGGGCCCCTACGCCCCACTTTCCCTTCAACGCAAAAAACCGGGAAGTGGCCCCCGAAGTCTCGGCGCCATTAGCGGTTTAAGTTCCACAAAATGTCTTTTAGTCCATTTTTTTTTCAAACGTCATTTGCAACTCTTTGTCGAAATTCATCTCAGATAGACCCTCCCCGTCAGCGATAGTAGCAAACAAATGTTTTAACCAACCCAAAATTTAATGCCCCAGTTCCCTTCCCGTGCCACTAGTGGTAAATACCACGAGACTTTAATTTTCCTTTTAAAATTTTTAACGTTGTCTGTAATCCCTTTTTTTTTTACGAAAATTTTACCGGGATGACACGTTTTCTAAACAGTAGTTGGTAGCAAGGAAATGATTAAACTACAATAAGTGCCACAAAGTTTTTTTGGGTGAAAACCCTGTCAAACCCGCAGCTAGTAACAAACAAATGTATTTCCACAATACGTCTAAATGCCCCTCGGGGGAAAGTCATTTACAAACCAAAATTTTTATGTAAACAATATCCCTTTGGGGGGGGGGGCCCTTTATTCCCGCGGGTCCTTTACCAGTCTATCTTGGGCATGGTTCCCTCTTAAAATCTCCCCACCTTTTTCCCCTACTATTGCCCCTCTCTTTCGTAAATTTTCTAACCCTCCCCTTTGTCTCTCATCTTTCCCCTATTTCCAGGACCAAAAATAAAGGTTTTTAATTAGCAACTGGCAATGAAAAGCACTCGACCAAAACCCCCTGCAACGCTGTAACACCCGTGAGAGTTTTGATTGTTGTAAATAATAAAAACGTGATTATTTTAAAAGAACTAACAATTTTAAGAAAGAATACACTTACACAAATAAACCCCCGCACAGAAAGAGAGGAGCTTACGACGACGTTTCGGTCCGACTTTTGGGCCATTTTTTTATGGGCCAAGTCGGACCCAAAAATCGTCGTAAGCTCTCTCTTCTATGTACGGGTTAAATTTTTGTATTGTTTTCCCGTTTTTGGTATTGGGGCCCCTTTTTTTTTATTAATGGGGACCCTTGTTCAACATCTGGGGCTCCCTTTTTTGGGGGGTCGCAACAACATGGATAAAACCCGGGGGGGCTTTGCCCCTTTGGGTAGATAGAACTCTTTAAACCAGTCACAGGTGTTCTACAAATTTCACAGGTTGGGGATGTGAGATACAGTGACTCGAATCGTTTTCATTTTATAGTCCATGCCCCAAAAAAGGGTTCGGCCCAAAACCTTTTTTGGGGGGGGGGGGGGGGGAAAAATAAAGGTTTAAACAGTAAATTTTAAAGTAGGATATTAAAAAAATAAGATCCCCCGAAATATTAAGCAAAAATTTTCCCGAATTTGATTAATATACTTAATAAATCTAAATTTTCTAAATTTTGTTTTTTAAGAGATAAATAACTGTAAATGAAGTCCAGATGTTAAATTTTGTTAGCCCTTTATAAATTCAGTGCTTTAAAAAATTTGATGTCTTTATATTCAACTTTCCTCAAATAATAATTACTTACTGAATGTCATTTGGGAAAAAAAAACACATATGCAGTTTAAGCGATTTCCCTTTTTGACAACGTTTTGCCCACACATGGGCTTTTCAAGTCCCCACACAAAATCTACCGGGGGGGGAAGGTAGATCGTTTTTGACTTGAAAAAGCCCCCTGTGTGGGGGAAAAAGTTTTCAATAAAAAGGGTCACTTTTAAAATGCATATGTTTTTTGTTTTTCCCTTGTGGGCGGGGATTTTAAAACCATTTATTTTCACTGAATGTCATTAAATTTTTATAAGAATTCAATTTTAATTTTTTTTAAGGCGGGATCCAAAAGCTGTTGCGCTTCCATCCACTGGGGGGATTGGGGGTTTTGGGAAAATAAACTAGCCACTTCGGGGCAAAATCTAAAAAAAAATTTAAAAACAGGAAAGATCAAATTTTTAAAGCCTTGTATTTTCATCCTTTAGAACTAAATTTTTGTTTTTTCATTTAATAAAGCCAAAATGGAGATTTCCAATAAATGTTTATTCTTGTGGAAGACATTCCCTCGTTTGGAATTTTTGTGTTTTCCCCAAAATTTTCCTGGAGAGAGTTTTTCCCGGGGGGCCCAAAGCCCCCGCCCCGGTCTGTGACCAGGGTTCGGTGGAACAGGGGCCCACAACCAGGGCTGTTTTCTTTCTGGCGCACGCCCAAACCCCTCTACGAGCCACAGCCCGGCTGGTCCGGGACCGCTTTAGGTGGGTTGCCCCCGTGCCGCTTGAAAACACCAAGGGTCTATTTGGTTTAAACCCCCATTTTGTATGCTGGGAGGCCCGTTGAAAAAGTCCCTTTGGCCCCCACCCTCATTGTTTGTCTCTTAGCGTGCTAGTGAAAACCCCTGCTTTTTATTGGGGGATGTTGCATCGTCTGCCGAGTTTTTTTGCTTTCGGATATGATTTTCGTGTTCAAGTTTGGGTACTAGTTCCTCAAAGGGTTTTCCAGGTGTGTAAAATTTTTTTATATTATTACGTAAGTGGAAAAAAGGGGAAAATTTCTGGGCTAAAATGGCTAGCGCGAAAAGGGCTGGGGTTTTGAGTCCTATTTAAACCCCGGGTTCAATCCCCGGGCCCGGGGGGAAGGGTTTTTTTTGCAAACGTGTCATTACGATTTCTTTTAAATATGTTGACGGCAGGAAGGGGCGGGGCTAGATTTTTCCCCGGGGCCCCCTAGCTGGGGATTCTTTTGTAAAAAAACTTTTTCATTTGTTTTCACAAAAGGGGGCCTTGCTAACTTTTTTAAAGGTGTAGAAATATACCTAGTTGGAATGAATCTTATTGGGCTAGCTGGGCTAAGGGGCAAACGGGGACGGGGTGGATTTTTGAAAACTATGCCCCCGGGTTTTTAAACCCGGGCCGGGGGGAAAGGGGTTTTTTTGCAATCGTGTCATTAAAGATTTCTTAAATCATTTCTGGGCTAGTTGTAAAAGTCCTTCACCCCCAGTTTTACTGGAGAGCGGATCAGTGATGATGAGGTTTTTTTTGGGGGTGGGGGTTTTTGGGAAGGGGGTTTTTTGAGGGTGGGGTTGTGGGGAAATGAGGTTAGGGCTGAGGTTGGAAAAAGTGAAAGGGGTTTAGGGCTGGGCTTTTTGGGAATGAGGTTGTTGGGGATGGAAAATTTTGGAAAATGAGGTTGGGTTGGGGGAAGGGGTTGTGGGAAGTGAGGTTTTTGAAAAATGAGGGTGTTGGGGAAAGGGGTTTTTTGGAAGTGAGGTTGTGAGAAGTGAAATTTTTGAGGCTGGGCTTGGGGAAGTGAAGTTATGGATGGAGTTGGGGAAGTGAGGGTTTTGGGGATGGCTTGTGGGAAGTGAGGTTGTTGGGGATGGGCTTGTGGGAAGTGAGGTTGTGGGGGCTGGGGTTGTAGGAAGTGAGGTTGTAGGGGCTGGGGTTGTAGGAAGTGAGGTTGTAGGGGCTGGGGTTGTAGGAAGTGAGGTTGTAGGGGCTGGGGTTGTAGGAAGTGAGGTTTGTAGGGGCTGGGGTTGTAGGAAGTGAGGTTGTAGGGGCTGGGGTTGTAGGAAGTGAGGTTGTTGGGGCTGGGGTTGTAGGAAGTGAGGTTGTAGGGGCTGGGGTTGTAGGAAGTGAGGTTGTAGGGGCTGGGGTTGTAGGAAGTGAGGTGTAGGGGCTGGGGTTTGTAGGAAGTGAGGTTTAGGGGCTGGGGTTGTTAGGAAGTGAGGTTGTAGGGGCTGGGGTTGTAGGAAGTGAGGTTGTTGGGGCTGGGGTTGTAGGAAGTGAGGTTGTAGGGGCTGGGGTTGTAGGAAGTGAGGTTTGTTGGGGCTGAGGTTTGTAGGAAGTGAGGTTGTAGGGCTGGGGTTGTAGGAAAGTGAGGTTGTGGGGGCTGGGGTTGTAGGAAGTGAGGTTGTTGGGGCTGGGGTTGTAGGAAGTGAGGTTGTAGGGGCTGGGGTTGTAGGAAGTGAGGTTGTAGGGGCTGGGGTTGTGGGAACTGAGACTTGTGCCTACTCAAACATACCTACCATTATGCTTCCACTATTTAACACCTGCGTCAGTGTTGCCATGTTTTAAAGTAATCCAGACTAGTTAAGTACCGCTGGCAGCCTCCTACTCTAACATAAACACTCACTATTTCGACACTTATGCAGCATATGGGAATCTTTATTCAGGAAACGTTTCGCCACACAGTGGCTTCATCAGTCCAATACAAAGAGGAAGGCGTAAGGAGAGGAGGAGTATGAGGTAATCAGTCCCTCAGCCTGGAGTCGATGTGTTCAGTCCATCAATCTTGTAGAATGTACAGCATAAGGCCGTACGGTTTTTCAAACCATTCATCACTCACTATTTCATTGACTGTGCGGAAATCTAATCTAATCGTCGACTTTCTGGGCGTTAGGTACTCGTTGAACTCGAAAAATAAGTCATTTCAGAATGTCAGCCGGTGCAGGTGGATCGTATCGCTTCCATCTGCTTCCGTATGACTCGGTTAATGTAAAGTCTAAATGGTATTAAAACGCATTTCACATCAACTAATACTGAATCGATTAAAACAAATCGCAAACTTTTGGTTAATACTCTGTCTCCGAACAAGAAAATTGGTAATTAGCAGAACTTAAAATAAGTCAAATTTCTCTTACATTAAGTATTGTTCATTGATGTTAATATATATATGATTTTGTCCGATAATAAAGTAAAACTTATTCAACTTATAAACAAGCCAATTTCATTAAATTAAGAATCTTAAAATTCTCTAATTATATTTAAAATGAATATATATTTTTTCAGTTTAGTTCAGAATATAATATTATACATGATTTTGCTGCCATTCAAGAACTTGTTTAAGCAAACATTATTAACCTATTACGATAAAATGCCCTTCATTCCATTCATTAAATAGTACTGAATTGTCACTGTTAAACATAATAAGATTTCTTGTAACTTTATTATAAACAAAAATATAACATTAATAGCTTTATCCTTCGTTGGTTCAGAATTGATTTTTGACGCGAATTTTGTCTACATGAAATTTTGAGCTGTGCCCATATTTCCGTGAAGCATGAGCAGTTTTGCTGGTCTCCGTAGCGAAAGTCACTGAAGTATGTGACCTATTCGGCTAGCATATAGCCCCCCCTCCCCCGAGTTCCGTTAAATCCTAAGATACGCCACGTTAGTGTTCTCGTTAGAAGCATAATATGGCACGTTATGGCTCGGTTTCCGTGGAGGTCCTTAATTTGGTGACGGCCATAACGTCCGGTTCACATGAAAATAGACAATTATAGGCCCGCG